>PVJN01032184.1:0-24326 GCA_004026805.1 Lasiurus borealis | reverse complement strand
CTTGGTAAATTGTGGGTTCTGCTGCCTCCTCACCGTCTGTTCCTCCAGGGAAAATCGTCATATTTTGGGTCTTTGTGTCAAGATAAAGAAAATGAATTTCAAAGCCGACCAGGAAGAAGCTGCCAGCGCAGAAGGTAAGTAAATGCCAGCAGCTGCTCAGGGCCTTCACGACAGAAAGAAAAACACTTCCCAAAGCCTGCACCTCGTTACAAATCACACAGCCGTTGTCTGTCCAGCGGGCCCCCGGCCCCTCCCTGGCGGCCCTCCAGACCCTGCTGAGCACCGAGCATGTGGGGAACGAGGGGACAGAGGGTGAGGGGTGAGGGGACGACCTCCTGATTCACGGACTCCCAGAGACCCCCCCTCTGTCTGTGTGGGCACCGGGGGCCAGTCCTGTTTGTCCGCTGAACATATGTATGTGCTGTAAACATGCACCGAGAGTCGGCCGCGGGGGACGAATGATCTGGACATCCCACATGCAGGTGGTGGCTGCAGTGAGCCACAGGGTCCTGGCGAGACCACGTCCCCCACTCTATGTCTATGCTTCCCCCAGTGGGGAGCACCAGTGGTCAGAAGGAACTGCTACGCACCCCGAGTCCACTAAGCTGAGCAGCACCTGACTCCTGTCAGGCAGCCTAGTGTGCCGGTTGGATGGATGGATGGATGGATGGATGGATGGACGGACAGACGGACAGATAGAAGGATGGATGAGTAGGTGGAAGATGGATAGGTGGATGGATGGAGGGGAGGATGGGTGGATGGATGGATGGAAGGATGGGTGGATGAATGGATGGATGGATGGATGGATGGATGGATGGATGGATGGATTGGTGGATGGATAGATGGGTGGGTGGATGAGTGAAGGGTAGATGGAAGGATAGATAGGTGGATGGATGGATGGGTGGATGGGTGGATGGATGGGTGGGAGGGTGAATGGATGGATGGATGGATGGACGGATGGGTGGGAGGGTGAATGAATGGATGGATGGATGGACGGATGGGTGGGAGGGTGAACGAATGGATGGATGGGTGGGTGAGTGGGTGGGTGGATGGGTGGATGGGTTGGTGGGTGGGTGGAGGAAGGGATCGAGGGATGGATGGGTGGGTGGATAAGTGGGTCAGTAGATGGAAGGATGGAGGGATGGGTGGATGGGTGGATGGATGGGTAGATGGGTGGATGGATGGTGGGTAGATGGGTTGGTGGATGAGAGAATGAAACTGTGTACAGTTATGAATTTTTCTTCATTTCAGTATTTTCAGCCATAAGCCTGTAAGCTCTTTTTACCCCCTCACTCCAATACTCAGATATGCAGTTTCAAACTCTTCTGGATGATTTCACCTGTATGGACACGCGGGCACACACTTCGGAATACATAAGCATGTGAAGAACAGAGCAAAGCCACTTTCAGGGCAGAAACGCAGGGTGGAGCCTGACCCCTCTCCCTGGCCACTCCCAAATGCCCACCGGCTGCACCGTGCGTCCTTAAAGCGGTTTGGCATGGGGGATGCGTCCTCCCCAAAGGAATTCCCGTTTTAAGAAAAACTTGGGGTCATGGTAGAACCCGGAACCAGGATCTTCAAGACGTAAGCTTTCACCTCTTCTCCTGGCAACAAAGATTCCTGAGTGAACAACTGAAAACTCCCCTTCGCACCAGAGTCTCCAAACATCGTTCAGAGACGGTCAGAGAAACACGGACGCAGGCGGTACTGTTAAACGCCTTCAGCTGCCCTCACGCTTGGCAAGAATCACACGTGAGAACAAGACTTCCTCCCCAGGGGCCTGCAGGGGAGGGCACCGAGGCCACACGCTATTAAATTTCAGGAAACTTCTGGAGGCTTCTCAACCCGGTGCCCGTCACCGGTGTTCACCTGGCATCACAGCGTGCTGACTCCCCTTCAACACGTGTGTGGTGTGCACACTGAGGCACCTCTGATGGCAGAGAGGCCCTTGTTCTGAGGGTTTTCAGGAAGTGAATTCCTTGCCGGGACCTTGCAGAGCATGCAGCGGCCGTGTTGAAAAGACGGAGATGTTTCCTGCCCGCTAGGTGGTCCAGGCTTGTGGGGAACACGCACATTTATGGGAATGCTTACCCAGGCGTGGGCTTACGCAAACCCGCAGGTGTGATCACGGTGGATGGGGGCGGGAGGGGGAGGTCTCAGAGATGAATCTGAGCGTGGGGAGGGCGGCAAATGAGTCATATGCCATGAACAGGGGGAACCGGGACACGCTCAGGGCAGGCATGTGGGAACGCAGGCCTGGGAGATGTGGCTAGGACACGGGGTGGACAGGAGGAGGGGAGAAGCTGCAGAGACCAGACTGTGCATCCATGCCCGCTGCCTGGATCTCCGAGAGGCCACGGCGTGGAGGGAGCATGTGAGGCGAGGAGTTCACAGTCCGTCCCCCGCCGAGCACCGAGCACCTACCTGTGTGTGGGGTCCGTGGGCCGCATTATTCTGTTTCGTACGCTAAGTTAATGAGGTTTCATCTCATTAAGCCTTGGCCACCCTGCTCAGAGCACACTTGAGAAGGACAGAAGCAGAAACAGGGAGAGCGGTCCAGAGGTCGCTGAGGGGGGACGGTTTGCCGGTGTTTAATTGCTGTTATCATCTACGAATGGCCATCCCCCGGTAATTAAACGCAAACAAAAGCCCTGGAAACCACTCCGCTCTCGCCGGGTTCAGCAGGCCCCTTAGAGGAGAGACACTGGGCCCTCTGCAGAGGGTGATGGCATAAAGGGCATCCTTGCACCACTCTGTACATTTCGTAATTTGAAGGAATCCTGGAGGGTTCGTGCCACTTCTGTTCCCACTCAGTGAGCTCTCCCTCCGGGCTGTGTTTGCCAAGACCGGGTAGCCTTGGGTTCGAACATGTACCCTTGTCTGGAACCAATTACATCGATAAATATCTCTAATCACTCCACATAAATCCCATCTATCACGAGAAAACTGGCTCTGTGGATTCTTCCCTGTTTTCCAATTATCGGCCCTCGAACTTAAGAGGCTGATATCTCATCTCTCCGTCATATGCCACTTCTTAAAATATTTGAAATCTCTATCTGGAGACCACGGGCAAATAAAGGAACGCCAGTAAGCCGTTCTTCAAGAAAGTCACGTGATAAACACCATCCCTCAGGAAGGGAGATTTGGCAGCGGCGGCATTTGGAGCACATCAAAGCCAAGATGCAACCAAAAATAGATGAAGTAGCCGGAGCCTCTTCAAGGCACATGGAATTGAGGTCACGGAGGACGGGGCTGGGATCGTGACGGTGGAAGAAGAGAAAGTGTCTTAAGGAAAGGACTCTGAACAGCAGCTGCGGGCTCTTTCACTGACCGAGTAATAAAAGAATGCACTGAGCATTTTAAAAACAATGCACTTGACGAACGTGGGCTGACGTATTGGAGCGGTGAGCACACTGCCCGTGCCCTGCCCCTTTGATGGGGCAGTAGAAAGGCACAGGTGTTAACCTGGCAAAGCAGGAATTCAAAGACAAAAATTAGGTCAAAAAACGTCGGAGTCATCCGAGGGAAGGGTTGACATTTCTGGGGACAATGGGGTGGAAGAATTCTTTTGAGTCTTCAGCATCTGGGTCACGGGGAAGGCTCACCAAAGACAGATCCAGGATCTGAGCGTGGGCGTCCTGAGTAGATCTGATCGTTGAAACCAGGAGGTTGTGTACAAGAGGGAAGACCTGACAGAGCTCGGAAGGCCCAGCCCTGGGAGGGTTTGGGAGGTAAACGCAGTCAGCATAGATCAAGGGAGACCCATCAGTGACCTCCAAGGTCAGTTATCAGGGTCACCAAGGAACCCACAGCCTGGTCAGATGGCACAGAAATCCACACCAATCAAAGAGGAATATGCAAATTGACCTTACCTCCAGGACACCCGCCAGCCAATTTAGAGCGAGTATGCAAAATAGCCAAACAAAGCTGGCGGAGTTAATTTGCATAGGCAGGTGCCAAGTGGACAGGGTGGGGTGGGATGCCTGCCGTGAGGGAGAGGGAAGGGGGTAGGGAGCCACTGGAACAGGCTCTGGCCAGAGTGGAGAAGACTGAAGGCTCCAGCTGGAGCAAACACTAAGGACTGGCCAGAGAGAAGAAGGAAGGTGGTGGCCAGAGGGAGGACCTGGGGGTCAGAGGAAAACCAGTGCCGGCAGCGAGGAGAAGGAAGGCCTATGGCACGAATCTCTGAGCAACGGGCCTGCAGTGCTCTGATAAAACACTTTGGAATACCATGTCCTCCCTTTCTGACACCCTCGCTGACTCACTGAATCCCTGTCTGAGCTTGTGAAAACTCAGAGCCGGGACGGGAGAGTCAGGATTAGAGGCAGTCCCTCCCACCTGAGGGGACAAAACTAGCACCAGAGACACACACACAAAGGCCCATGAAAGACTCCACAAGACGCCGAGACCGGTTTGGCTCAGTGGATAGAGCATCAGCCTGTGGACTGAAAGGTCCCAGGTTCGATTCCCTGATCAAGGGCATGTACCTTCCTTGTGGGCATATCTCCAGTGTGGGGCGTGCAGGAGGCGGCTGATCAATGTCTCTCTCATCAATGTTTCTGATTTTCTATCCCTCTCCCTTACTCTCTGTAAAAAATCAATAAAATATATTTTTAAAAATTAAAAAAAAAAAGACTCCATGAGACACTGGCCAAGAAGGACATGACGTGATACTAACCATTATTCATCGTCAGGGAAGGGCCAATCACAACCACAGAAAGACGTCAACATAAACAGGAAATAACCTGGTGTGTGTGTGGGGGGGGGGGGGCATGAAGACACTGAAAAAAAGCACAGCAGTTTCTCAAAAAATTAAAAATGCAATTAGCATAGGATCCAGGAATTTCACTCTGGGGCACGTACTCCAGAGAAGCAAAGGCAGAACCACGAAGCAATTGCATGCCCATGTTCACAGCAACGTTATTCACCATAGCCGAGAGGCAGACACAGCCCAAGGCCCCCTACAGATGAACGAAGAAGCAAAGGCTGGTACATGTCCTCAATAATAAAAACCTAATATGCAAATCGACCGAACAGTGGAATAACCGGCGGAGCAGCCAGTCGCTATGACACGCACTGTCCACTGGGAGGCAGACACTCAATGCAGGAGCTGCCCCCAGCCCACAGGCCCCAGGCCAGCCAAGGTCAGTGCCAATGCCCCCCACGCCCCCACCACCACCACCACATCACCCTGCCGGTCACCCCACAAATCGTCCCTGATGGCTGGCTGGGCCTGGAGGAGGCCCTACCCATGCACGCATTTCCCACACCGAACCTCAAGTACATAAGGAAATCCATGAAATATGATCGATGTTTTCTGTGTTTTTTTTAAATATATTTTATTGATTTCTTATAGAGAGGAAGGGAGAGAGATAGAAAGTCAGAAACATCAATGAGAGAGAGAGACATTGATCAGCCGCCTCCTGCACGTCCCACAGTGGAGATGTGCCCACAAGCAAGGTACATGCCCCCAACTGAAATCGAACCTGGGACCTTTCAGTCCGCAAGCCGACGCTCTGTCCACTGAGCCAAACCAGTTTCAGCTATGACCCATGTTTAAAGGGGAAGAACATCCTGACAGATGCTACGACTGGGACAACATCCTCGAGGCGATTAGGCGAAGTGAAACAAGCCCACCACAGAAAGACAAACACTCGATGCGATCCCACGTATGTAACGTGTGGGGAGAGCGGTCACATTCACCGAAGAGGAAAGGAGAATGGCCGCAGGTGGGGGCTGGGCAGAGGAGAGTGCGCTGTGGGTGAGGGCTCCCGTCTTTCAGGATGAACACCTTCGGGAGAGGAGGGTGGGGTGACAGGTGCCCAACAGTGGGAAGGAACTTAATGCTCCCAGCAGCACACCTCCCACGGCCAGACGGTACCTTCCACGCTCTGCACATTTCACTAAAACTTAACAAGGCCAGTCACAAGTAAATAAATCCCATATAACAGGAGGCCAACACGCAAGTCAACCCAACGTGTGGGTGGGATGGCCAATCGCTATGACACGCACTTACCACCAGGGGGCAGAGACTCAATGCAGGAGCTGGTGACCCCTGGTGGTCAGTGCACCAGCCACAAGCCTAGTGACAAGGAGTGGGCCTAAGCTAGCAGTCGGACATCCCCTGAGGCCTCCTGGACTACGAGGGGGTACAGGCCAGGCTGAGGGCTCCCCCTACGCCCCACCAAGTGCACAGATTTCATGCACCAGGCCTCTAGGAAACCATACATGCAATAACAAACGCAGTAAAATACGGAGAAAATTCAAAGGCAAAGAAATGGGCAACACCAAGGTAAAAGCACCAGTGAACAGTGAAGACTGGAATAACCAGAACAAAAAGTGGAAGAGACAAACCCTATGGGATACACGCAAACTGGGGAAACTTAAATGTATGCGTGAACTTGAGGCTGTGAGTCTTGAGCGGGGAGACTGGCATGAACAACGGAGGGAAGTGATTCCAGTTTTCAGGCGGTTTAACAAGGGAACGACGCCTGCTGATACGTGTTCACATGGAACGTTCTCATGTGAGACTGCGGGCGATGTTTCCATAGCTTCAGGTTTTTAATGGACTCCCATTAAAGTCCCCGTGGGCCCTGTCAGAGGTCGTCCTGAGTGCTTCGCTGTCATCAGAAAGGTCCCTCGTTATGTGGCCATCTCGAAGGCACTGCTGAAGGACAGGATTAGGAACCTACGTATGCTGCTTGGTTGCTAAAACCCCTTCTATTTCTAACAATCAGCATGTGATCTACTGGATTTCCAAGGTGGGACTCGAGACCCTTTCAGAGTTAAGACCGGTTTGATCTCTTCCTCTACAGTCCTGAAGGCTGCATTGTGTCTGTCTGTCTCCTGATGCCCTGGGAGATGGGCTGGAGCAGCGGTTCTCAACCTGTGGGTCGTGACTTGCTTTCTGATGGTCTCAGGCTCTACAGCAGTGACCCACAGGTTGAGAACCACTAGCAGGGTCGCCTAAGACCCTCAGGAAACACAGATATTTACATTCCGATTCACCACAACACAAGGAACTGTATTAAATGGTCACAGTATTAGAAACATTAAGAACCACTGGCTGGAGCATGAGGTTGTTCAGAAAAGGGGATGGCTGTACCAGGTGGCAGGGCTCAGTGGCTGAGCATCGACCGAGGAATCAGGAGGTCAGGGTTCGATTCCCCGGTCAGAGTACACACGCCCAGGTTGCAGGCTCCATCCCCAGTGTGAGGCGAGCAGGAGGCAGACGATCCATGATTCTCCCTCATCATTGATGTCTCTCTCTCTCTCTCTCTCTCTCTCTCTCTCTCTCTCTCTCTCTCTCTTCTTCTTCTTCTTCTTCTTCTTCTTCTTCTTCTTCTTCTTCTCTTTCTCTCTCTCTCTCTCCCTCTTACTTTTGAAGTCAATAAAAATATTTTTTTTAAAGGTGATGGTGGAGATCTCTCTTATTCTGTTACAAAGAGAAGAGCATGGATTTCTATGATGAGTAATGTTTCCTGTAGTAGAATCTGTAGACACACATTTAGGGATACTCGCATAGCAAGCCTGATCTACCGGTGACTTATCACCGAAGGAGGCCTCCTCTGTCGTGGTTTGCCAAGAGTCTTCATCCTGGAGATGAAGACTGGCGGTGTCTCACCTACCATTTCTGCTCCTGCAAAGGGGTGGAGGGAGGACGAGGGGAGGGGGAAGGACCTTGTGACTTTCTTGTGCTGCCTCGGTCTGTAAAGATGGGAGTTGCTTACCCTTTTCTGGGGTTAGACCTGCCTGCAGCTGGGAAACTCGCTCACTGCATCACCCTGCCTCAGACCCGCTGCGTTGGGCTGGTAAATAACTGCCTTGTTTTATTCATCATGAAGATGAGGAGGAGGAGCAAATGGCTTGAAACGTTAAGGACAGAAAGTCCCTGTTCAGGATTCGGGCCCTGCCTTCCCAGCTGACAGCAGTCTGGATGTTTCCCTTTTCACGCCACTCATGTTCGTGTTGGTATCTCAGTGATCATGACCTCATCAGTTGGCGTGTCTTCTCCCATCCTTTGGAAGTGTCTGCGTAAAACGGCAGTCCTCTGCACCCTCACCATTTGGTGAGGTAGATCTAGAAAACTATTTGGAGCAGCGGTTCTCAACCTGTGGGTCGCGACCCTTTTGAGGGTCGAATGACCCTTTCGCAGGGGTCGCCTAAGACCATCAGAAAACACCTATTTCCCATGGTCTTAGGAACCAATGCACCGCTCCTTGGTATAGCAACATGTAGCCATGTAGTTTACTGTTGTTATATGAAGACTGTTGCCCATGCTACACCACGATTCAAGACAAAATTTCATTTATTTGTAACTAGAAATAAATATTTCACAATATATAATTACGCATTGTTTTTGTGATTAATCACGCTTTAATTATGTTCAATTTGTAACAATGAAAATACATCCTGCCTATCAGATATTTACATATAGTTCATAACAGCAGCAAAATGACAGTGATGAAGTAGCAACAGAAATCATTTTATGGATGGGGGTCACCACCACATGAGGAGCGGTCTTACAGGGTTGCAGCATTAGGAAGGTTGAGAACCACTGATTTGGGGAATGCTGTTTTCTTGGTGGAAAAAAAAATAAAACATGTTCAGATGCCGCTTTAGGTTAACGTTGAAGTGTGGCCCTATCTGTCCACGGGTCGACAGATCCCGCACTAATTAGTGTGAGACGGCATAAATGTCCCCACTAATTGTTCACAACACGATCGCAACATCATCTATATAAACAGGGACCATGCTCACTGGCCAAGCGTTATGACCGCTCTGGGGGAGCTGCGTGCACAGATGGGCAGGAGGGTACCGTGTGCTGCCCTCAGCCCCAGTGGCCGCTGGGAGGCTGGGGTGGGGGGTGGGCTGGATGGAGTCACAACACAGGGGTGCCTTCCACTCCTCCCCAGTGGACACAACACAGCGGCCTGTGAGACATGGGTCAGGCATGGGTCCAGGCTGCCCCGAGGGGTGACTCCTCATATGCAGGAGGTGGGCGGGGCCTCAAGTAGATCATATACCGTGGTACCTCGAGATATGAGTTTAATTCGTTCCATAACCTTGAGATATGGGAAACTATGAGACGCTCGGGTCGAGGTAAACTGGTGGGTCGTGTGCAGCCGGCCGATCCACGCGATGACTCCTATCTCAACTGTTGCTCGTATTTCAAAGCAAAAATCGCTCGCTCGATGACTCGTATCTGAAATATCTCGTATGTTAGGGCACTCGTATCTCGAGGTACCACTGTATATGTCAACAGTCCGGCAAACGGTCGGTGGAGACTGCCTTGCTTTATTCGTCATGAAGATGAGGATGGAGTGAATGGCTTGCAGCGTAAGGACAGAAAGGCCTCGGAGCAAAGAATGTATGACTTCACAGCGTTCAACGCGCTCCTGGTCAGGGTTCCGGGCGTGCGGGCTGCTCAGGGCTAGAATGGCGTGACCACGGCTTTCTGTGCAAATGTGTCCCGAGTCGCATTCGGCGATTTTTAAAAATGAATTAAAAACCCCCCAAATCAAGAGTTTACCCCAAATTATCTCCATTATTTGCCTGTTCCCGGTGACCTGTGTGAGTGGGTGTCTGAAAGGGGTGATAGTTGCGGGTGTCTTACCAAGAAAATTCTTTTAAAAAACTAAGCGGAAAAACGGTCCATGAAAAGCCCACGTGGCTTATAAAAAAACAAGTTTTAGAATTCTATAATTTTAGGTATATCGACTCAGCTTGATTGAAAAACAAAACAGCTATCCCGTCGCAATAAAATAAAAGAAAACATCAGTCATCTCCACTCTATTAAACACGAATGATTTTTAAAATAAACCCGTACTTTCAACGTAAAACTACCATTATGCTGAAGTGCATCGCTCCATTTAAGGGGGAATGACATCATTTTTGTGGTAATGTTTGTCGTTTCTATGCTTTTTATTTTTATTTTTCAATATGTTGTTATTTACTTTAGAGAGAGAGGAAGGGAGAGGGAGAGAGGGACAGAAACATCCACGATGAGAGAGAATCACGGATCAGCTGCCTCTTGCACGCTCCCTGCTGGGGATCGAGCCCACCACCTGGGCCTGGGCCCTGACAGGGAATCGAACCTGGGACCCCTGAGCCCATGGAGGGAACTCCACCACTGAGCCACATCGGCGGGGCATGCTGGTCAGTTTAATAAAAATACAGCGGCGCCTTGAGATACGAGTGCCCTAACAAACGAGATTTTTGAGATACGAGCCGTCGAGCGAGCGATTTTTGCTTTGAAATACGAGCAACAGTTGAGATAGGAGTCATCATCGTGTGGATCGGCCGGCTGCACATGACCCACCTGTTTACCGAGACTTGAGGTGACGGAACAAATTAAACTCGTACCTCGAGGCACCACTGTAGCTGGACACGCGGAGAAAGAGGAGGCAGAGGCGGCTCTGATCAGGGGACGATGGGAGAGCTGGCACCGGGTTACCCAGCATTCCACGGGACGTGGAGACTCTGGGGGCGGCTCGCCCACATTGGACAGGCCCATGGGCACCTGCACCCGGGCCTGCTCTGCCAGGGGTGCAGAGCAAACACCTGGCTCAGGCCCCAGGCCAGACAAATAGCCACGTGTTCGCTGAACTTGATGGTAAAACCCGTGCGATCGTGGAGCGGGGGCCGCGACAGTGGGACCCAAACACGCCCCCACAGGTACAGTCACACGGAGGACGCTACATCTGGGAGACCCCCCTCCATTCCCCCCCCCCCCCGGCATCACCCCTGCCCACCCTCCAGCCTGAGATGCAGGCGGGTCACTTGCTGAGCTGGGCACCTGAGCACGTGTGTCCACCTCTCAGACCGGCCCCTCTCCGTGGCCTCCCGCCCCCACGCCTGCCCTCGGCCACGGTGCCTGCTGATCTGCCAGTTCTCCGTCACCCCTCGGCACGACAGCCCTGGTCAGTCCCAGGTCACCACGGACCAGGGCTCCAGGGCTCGGCCTAAAGTCTCTCAGAGTGTTCCGTGTTGAGGATCTGACTCCGTGGACCAGGCTGCTGTCACAGAGCTATTTCTGCTCCTGGCTGATGGCTGCAGCCGGGCGGGGGCTGGAGTGAGCGCGCCGGGGGCTGGGTGCTGGGTGCCGAGAAAAGAAACAGAAAAGAAACACCGCCGTCCTGCAGGCTGCGAGGCCAAGAATGGCTCCAGGCGTGGTGAGCCTGTTTCAGGGGCTTTTCTTACCGTTCATGGGAAAGGCGCTCTCCCTGGGCACAAGGCTGCCCCCCAACCCCGGCACCCCCCCTCCCCGAGCCCCCGCCTCTCCGTCTGCAGAAGGGACCTCGGGCTTCATCCCTCCTACAGGCGGTGGCAGAGAGCGGTGCCCACGACTAACACCTCATGGCAGGAACCCAGACCCAGGAGCAGCGTTAGGGCTGGGGGGTCATTCTCCTCGCGCCCCCTGTTCCTGACGGCATGACGTATGCCCATCGCCGCTACACACCTGCTTTTCCCTGTTTGTTGTTTTTTTTTTTAAACATGTTTTATTGATTTTTCACAGAGAGGAAGGGAGAGGGATAGAAAGTCAGAAACATCGATGAGAGAGAGACATCGATCAGCCACCTCCTGCACGCCCCACAATGGAATTGTGCCCGCAACCAAGGTACATGCCCCCGACTGGAATCGAACCCGGGACCTTTCAGTCCGCAGGCCGACGCTCTATCCACTGAGCCACACCGGTCTCGGCTGCTTTTCCCTGTTTTGTGGAAGTCTCCAGGCCGGTGTGCAGAGCATCTGTTTCCCAACGGGGGATGGGACCTAAACCGGCAGCCATCCAGCCATCCATCCGCTCCCCGTCCGAGCCAGACAGGACGCTGCCCGTTCAGGACGGAGCCGTGGGCTGGGATTCACTCACAAATACTGACCCATCGAGCAGCTTTTCTCCTGAAACGCCCATCATACCGGACCAGCCGAGGGCCCCCTCACCACGGACACCGTCACTTAACACCCAGGAACGCCTGCATGCCAAGCAGCCTTGGACACGCCAGCCCGTCCGTGTGGCTGAGCGACGGACACAGATGTCCTGGTGAAGCCACATGGTCACCTGCTGGCGATCTGTGGGGGACAAACCAGGCCTCACCCGTCAGAAAACTCGGGAAAGATGAGGTTGGCCACCTGAGTGGAAACATAAACGCCATCTGATCACGTCTCGATGGGCGTGTTTCCAAGGAATCATCCGTGTTTTCACAGGATGCTCTGTCTGCCTCCGTGTGCCCAGGCCCCCCGGGAAAGGCAATGCCTGTTTGCGGACCTCGATGTCTCTCTCTCTTCAGTTACTGCCCCAAAAAGTTGGGATCTGAATGGCCTGCGTCAGGAGTATTATCTGGGATTCTTATTAACATACTAGAGGCCCGGTGCACTAAATTCGTGCACAGGATGAAGTGGGGGAGGGGACTCCCCTCAGCCCAGCCTGCACCCTCCCCAATCCGGGAACCCTCAGGGGATGTCCAACTGCTCGTTTAGGCCAAACCTGAGGATTGGACCTAAACCAGCAGTCATACATCCATCCATCCCTCTTCCAATCCGGGACCACTGGCTCCTAACTGCTCACCTGCCTGCCAGCCTGATCACCCCTAACTGCTCCCCTCCCCGCCAACCTATTTGCCCCCAACTGCACTGCCTGCCAGCCTGGTTGTCCCTAACTGCTCTCCTTGCTGGCCTGGTCACCCCTCACTGGCCCCCCCTGCTGGCCTGGTTGCCCCAACTTTCTCCTCTGCTGGCCTGGTTGTCCCAACTTTCCCCTCTGCTGGCCTGGTCGCCCACGCAGCCTGCTGTTCAGTCCTTTGGTCGTCCCTCCTGCTGGCCTGGTTGCCCCCTGCAGCCTGTTTGTCGTCCGTCTGGTTGTTTTGGTCGTGATGGCCGCTGGCTTTTTATATTTCAGGATAAACTCCCTGGGCTGAGGGAAGGGGGCTACCCAGAGCCAGGGGCCAGGGTTCTGTTACTCTAGCACAGCGGTTCTCCACCTTCCTCAGGCCGCGACCCTTGCATACAGTTCCTCATGGGGTGGTGACCCCCAACCATGAAATGTTGCTACTGTGATGCATCGTGATGTGAATATCTGCATTTTCCGAGGGTCTTAGGCGACCCCTGTGAAAGGGTCGTTTAACCCCCAAAGGGGTCGCGATCCACAGGTTGAGAAACGCTGCTCTAAAAGGTCCCGCCGCATGGAACGGCCCCTCAGGATCAGAGGTTCGCAGCCCAGAGAAGCGCGGTTCCATCCTCCTAGCCTCAGCCAAAGGAACTGAGACACCATGGCTGCTTTCTCTTCCCCCATGTCACAGACTGATTTCTCCCACAAATCCCCATGTCTCCCAGTCAACACACAGATCCTGTCACACGGAAACTCACACATGACACCTGTATGTTCGTGTTCAGCAATGTCATCCCCATCCATTCACAATAAATAGGTATTTTTTTAAAAGCACGTGTTCTTTGGCGAGACAAGGTAAGATGAGCAAACAGACAGTACACTCCCTGAGCCGAAACCGGTGTGGCTCAGTGGATGGAGCCTCAGCCTGCGGACCACAGGATCCCACGTTCGTTTCTGGTCAAGAGCATGTATCCTGGTTGCAGGCACATCCCCAGTGGGGGACGTGCAGGAGGCGGCTGATGGATATCTCTCTCTCATTGATGTTTCTAACTCTCTGTTCCTCTCCCTTCCTCTCTGTGAAAAATCAATAAAATATATTTTTAAAAAAGAAAAGAAAAGAAAACACACTCCCTGACCTCCAGGAGTCTCGGTGGAAGGGCTGACGTTCTCACAGCGACCAGCGGCAGGCCGGGCGATGCGGTAAGTGTGGGCACGGAAGTGCCGATCGCGGGTTCTAAAAAAAGGGCGCTTGTCACCCAAATATAACAAGGAGCAAAAGGTGGCATTTCCATTCGCAGCTGCAGGTACCGGCCCCCTGGCGGCCGGTCTGTGTGTTTCTGTGGGGGAAGCTGCTGGTGACGGGGACGATTACGATGATTCCATCCACACCCTGCGCGTGAGGAAACGGAGCCCAGAGGAGCCCTGACGTGTCCACAGGGGTCACTTCTGCCCAGCATCCTCTCAAACTGAGCACGTGTGGTCTGTGAGCGCCCTGCCAGCTGCCTGGTCCACCCGGCATCCTGGGGACTCCAGGGGAGTGGGGCCCTGGGAGCAGAGACCACAGTGGGTGCGGGTCAGGATCCGACCGGGGGAGAAACCTCCGGCCTCTTGCTGGGGGAGCAGGCGAATCTGTGCCCGAGGGCCGGGGCTTGTGGGAATCAGAGATCTTCCCCATCAGTGGTTCTCAGCCTTCCTAAAGCCAGCTCCTCATGGGGTGGTGACCCCCAACCATAACATTATTTTCATTGCTACTTCCTAACTGTAATGTTGCTACTGCTATGAATCCTACTGTAAATATCTATGTTTTCCGATGGTCTTAGGCGCCCCTGTGATAGGGTCAATCGACCCCCAAAGGGGTCGCGACTCACAGGTTGAGAACCGCTGACTTAGGGGAAGGAAAACTTGCAGACAGGACAATGCCTCACCGTTGCTAGTGTTTTCTATGGGAAGGAGGCTGGGAGGTGGTGTCTCTGCAAAAAGTTTTTAAAAATCTTATAAAAAATCCGCCTGTGAAGCCCGCCCATGTGGCTCAGCGGCTGAGCTTCAACCTATGAACCAGGAGGTCAGGGTTCGATTCCCCATCAGGGCACCTGCCAGGGTTTTGGGCTCGATCCCCAGCAGGAGGCAGCCAATCATGATTCTCTCTCATCACTGATGCCTCCCTCTCTCTCTCTCTCTCTCTCTCTCTCTCTCTCTCTCTCTCTCTCATCTCCTTTCGAAATATTTCTTTTAAATCCCCGTGTGCTGCCTAAAAACTGCACGAAGAAGAAGTAAATTAGGCCTGGCTTTCTGGAGGAAAAATCAACATCCATTCAGAAAAAGCTGTTGCTACGTAAGGGTTACGTGTCTTTACTTCACAAACCTGCCTCCCCTCCTCCTTCTGTGGAAGGTCTGCTGATGCTGCGTGTGAAACCCACAGGCATGCAGCGCCGCACACGCGTGTTGAGCAACCGGGAGCACACGCGTGCGCCGTGATGAGGCGGGAGCGGCGGGACCTTAGTCACCGCGGCTGCCCGCCCTCCCGAGGAAGATGCTATTTTTCCACCGCCGGGTGCGGCGGACAGATGGCACCGTCACGAAGCCGGAGAGACAGAGCCATCACGTCCCTGCGGCATCGCAGACCCGGAGCCCTGAGACTTTCTTTTTTTTTTTTTTTAATATATTTTATTGATTTTTCACAGAGAGGAAGGGAGAGGGATAGAAAGTCAGAAACATCAATGAGAGAGAGACATCGATCAGCCGCCTTCTGCACGTCCCCCACTGGAGATGTGCCCCCAACCAATGTACGTACCCTTGACCGGAATCGAACCTGGGACCCTTCAGTCTGCAGGCCAACGCTCTATCCCCTGAGCCACACCGGTCTCGGCCCTGAGACTCCTGAACCTGTCACAGGCAGACCCGGAAAACCCACGCCCTCACTTCTACAGAACTTCCCTGGGGCCTACGCCGGGTCACACACGCTGTCTCTAGACCAGGCCCTTTCTTTCTTTCTTTTTTAAATATATTTTATTTATTTTTTACAGAGAGGAAGGGAGAGAGATAGAAAGTCAGAAACATCAATGAGAGAGAGACATCAATCAGCCGCCTCCTGCACGCCCCACAGTGGAGATGTGCCCACAACCAAGGTCCATGCCCCCAACCGGAATCAAACCTGGGACCTTTCAGTCCGAAGTCTGATGCTCTATCCACTGAGCCACACCCGTCTTGGCAAGACCAGACCCTTAATACAGCCCACCCACCCTCAGCCAGCCGGTTCACAAAGAGGCCGGGCCACCAGGGTCAACCACCGTCCACGCAGTCAACACAGCGGCCTGACGCCTCCTCTCCTGCAAACACGTCCCTCCTCGGCGGCTACCAGAGTCAAAGTCAAGGTGGCTGGTCTTCGCCCGTGTACAGTGGCACCTCGAGATACGAGTGCCCTAACATATGAGATTCTTGAGATACGAGCCGTCGAGCGAGCGATTTTTGCTTTGAAATACAAGCAACAGTTGAAATTGGAGTCACTGCGCGGATCGGCCGGCTGCACACGAACCACCAGTTCGCCACGACGTGAGCGTCTCCTAGTTTCCCACGCCTCAAGGTGACGGAGGGAATTAAACTCGTATCTCGAGGTGCCACTGTACTTGGAAACGCCAATCAGTGATTTGGTGGCTGGTGAGCTCTGCTCGGAGATGCGAGTCTGTAATGAAGGACCTTGAAGGAAGGATGGGAGCATTTCAGGGGGAGATGCAGCAGGTTCTGTAGATGCAAAGGCTCTCAGAACCCGCCACCACCGGTGGTGTGCAGCCGCCTGAAGGCTCCCAAGCGGCCACGCCTCGCCATCGCCGTGCTCTGCCCGGTAACCATCAGCGCGCCGAGCCTGGGATCCAGGCGAGCCAGCCCGCCCCTTTCCGTGGGTTACCATGGAGCCTTCCAGAAGAACAGACCTAATTAGATTTAGTGACTCAATAAATAAGTGAAACTTTTCCTAAGCCCTCAGTAATTATCCCCTTTTTTGAAACTGGGAGGGAAGCAGGCAGAGCTGCCTGCCGTGCAGAAAAAGAAATTTAAAAAAAAAAAAAAAAGAGAATACCCGATGCTCTTGACAAGTGTATCTGAAAAGCACATGTCCTTCCGTCAAAGGGAGTAGGTAATTGAGTGACTCCTCAGTCACTTGATCAAGAGAACAGAATATTTTTCAGGGAGAAAAAAAAAAAAAAAGAAATAGGAAGAGCTGTGCTCTGCTGCCTCGGGCCCTGGAAGGATATCACAGAATTAAAACAAAGAGCCGGTGGGCTCCTCGTGGCGTGTTTTGCTGGAACAGCGGAGCTGGGTTCCACAGCCTATCTCACCGCACACGGAACACGCTTCTACAGACACGGGGCCATGCCTGGTTTCTAGGACAGCGTTTCCCGATAGGGTCTGTGCGACGTAGGTGCCACCACGAAACAACAGTTACCTTTTTATTTTTAAATCCTCACCCGAGCGTATGTTTACCGATGTGAGAGAGAGAGAGGGAGGGAGACAGAGAGAGGAACATGGATGTGCGAGAGAACGTGAATCACGTTTTGAAAGGACTCGGAGGCCAAATGCTTAGCAACCCTCAGGGAAAATACCGCCGCCGGACGTCTCAGCATTTATCTAGAAGCCACGGTTCCTGGCGGGAGTCCACTGGGTCTCCTAGCCAGTGGTTGGCAAACTGCGGCTCATGAGCCACCTGTGGCTCTTTGGCCCCTCAAGGGTGGCTCTTCCACCAAAGACCACGGCCTGGGCGAGTCTCTGTTGAAGAAGTGGCATTAGAAAATGTTTAAGTTTGCCAAAACCGGTTTGGCTCAGTGGATGGAGCGTCGGCCTGAAAACTGAAAGGTCCCCGGTTCTATTCCGGTCAGGGGCATGGACCTTAGTTGCAGGCACATCTCCAATGGGGGGCGTGCAGGAGGCAGCTGATCAATGTCTCTCTCTCTTATCAATGTTTCTAGCTCTCTATCCCTCTCCCTTCCTCTCTGTAAAAAGAAAAAAAAAATCAATAAAACATTAAAAAATAAAAAGAAGACGTTTAAGTTTAAAAAATTAGCTCTCAGAAGAAATGTCAATCGTGGTCCTGTTGGTATTGGGCTCTGTGGACTGATGAGTTTGCCGACCACTGGCCTAGCCCGTACTCTGCTCTCAACACTCGGCCATCTTGTCGACCCACTGAAGCCCTCCCTGCCACACCATCCCCTGAACGTGGGAACCCGCCCCCTGGCACGGGCACCTGCATCGCCTTAGCTTGGGCACCCGCTTCTCCCTGGAAGGCGGCCCATCCTGGTGTCGGCAGCCCCACACATGTGACCTCTGACCTCTCATTTACCCGTTTTTCAGAGCGGTGGCCTGCCTCCTTCCAAAGGCAACAATGCCCTTCTCCTGCCTGGACCGTCCTTTTTATTTATTTTATTTTTATTTTTATTTTTTTAATATATTTTATTGATTTTTCACAGAGAGGAAGGTAGAGGGATAGAGAGAAACATTGATGAGAGAGAGACATCGATCAGCCGCCTCCTGCACGCCCCCCACTGGGGATGTGCCCATAACGAAGGCACATGCCCCCAACCGGAATCGAACCCAGGACCTTTCAGTCCACAGGCCGACGCTCTATCCACTGAGCCACACTGGTTTCGGCTGGACTGTCCTTTTTAGGTAATACTTCTCGCCCTCGACACACGGAAATACACGCATGTGTCACTGGCCACAGTTTACGGGTGCCAACGCCCCACACGCCCCTCGGAGCTCCGTGTCCTGAGAGCTCCCCCTCCAGCCTGCACCCCTCAGGGCGATGGATGGCGTCCTCCGTAACTCCGGTGTGCGCACCCCCAGCAGGGCTCCCCTGGGTCCTGCGGTCCCCGGGGAGGGCTGCCGGCTCTGCTCAGGCCACGGGCGCTCCCTGCTGGCATGAGGGCAGTGCCACTGGCACCCCCACACCCCTGGGCCGGCCTAGCTCTTTCTTCACCACATCCATGTTTCTCTGCCAGTTCGTGTTTTTTTTTTTTAATATATTTTATTGATTTTTCACAGAGAAGAAGAGAGAGGGATAAAAAGTCAGAAACATCGATGAGAGAGAGACATCGATCAGCCACCTCCTGCAGGCCCCACAGTGGAGATGTGCCCGCAAGCAATGAACAAGCCCCTGACCGGAATCGAACCCGGGACCTTTCAGTCCGTAGGCCGACGCTCTATCCACTGAGCCAAACTGGTCTTGACCCTCTGCAGTTCTTTAAATTACAGGACAGTGCGGTTCTAGCGGCTGGCATACCTTTGGTTAATTCAGATGACGTTGTCAATCTGGTCCTTTTGGTCAGCAGTTCTGAGGTCTGTGTGTGCCATCGATTCATTTAATACCATCCATCCCATACCCTCTGTCCCCTCCTCCTGTCTGCTCCCTGGTTTCGTTGTCTATGTTTTTCTGCTTCTGCTTTCTTTTCTTTTCTTTTTTTTTTTAGTTATATTCTTTGCATGCTTTGATTTAGTTTCAATACATTCCCCTCCCTGCTCACCACCGGCCCGCGGCCTCTTTTCGGTGGTCACCACCTGTGTCCCATGGAAGTGGCTCTTTGTTTGCTTCCTCCCCTCTCTCAGCTGCTTTCATCATCCGCGGCTGCTTCCTTGCTGACCGCCCCGTTCCTGTGCCCCGGTCTTGCCCGTGGACAGGGCGTCCTCCTCTCTCTGAGATCGATAAGCCTCGTGGAAGTCGTCTCATTGACTTCATCGCACCTGCCACCTGCGGCCTGCTGGTTTTCTTTCCGCCTTGACCACGGAGGAGGCTCTCCCTGGACAGGAGGAGGACAGGAAGGGGCCATCTCCTCGGCTTCTGGCCGGGCAGACTGGTTGCCTGAGAGCCGGCTGCGGGTTGGCAAAGCCCTGCCCCCCGCTCCTGCCCCGAGAGGGTGGCGGGGGTGGGGACGAGGGCGGTCCTGGCCGGAGGCACGTCTGGCCGCCCGTGTGCTGGAGTTCAGGCAGAAAGAAGGCCTGACCCTGCCACCATTTAGTATGAAAACCGATCTCCTCCCTTATTAGCCCTCCGCTGTGCTGAGCAGCCCAGGTCCAGAGGCTCAGCCTTTTAACTGCTCTGCAAAACACACCTCCACAGCGCGGGCCCACAGGGCAGGGGGAGGGTTGTGCAGCAGCTCACCCATGGGTGGGGAAGAAGGTCCAAGATCTACCACCAGCTCCAAGTGTCCCGCCTCCTCCCGCACCTGCCACTCACCAGTCCCTGCCTCTCCCGCACCTGCCACTCACCAGTCCCTGACTCCTCCCCAGCCTGCCACTCACCATTCCCCGCCTCCTGTCACCTGCCACTCACCAGTCCCCGCCTCCTCCAGCACCTGCCACTCACCAGTCCCTGCCTCCTGTCACCTGCCACTCACCAGTCCCTGCCTCCTGTCACCTGCCACTCACCAGTCCCCTCCAGCTGCTGAGCATCCCCAGGCCTGGCTGGGGTCTCAGGCTTGGTCCCAGAGTGTGCCCCCTGTAGGCACTCCATCGCCGGCGGCCGTATGCTGGCTAAATCCTCGCTGATCCTTCATCGCCTTCTGCCTTCCAGACAGACAGCTCCCCCGGCTGTTCTTCCTACCCAAGCCGACGTGTGCTTGCGAGTTCACAGGGTTTATTTTCGTGGTTGTCACTTGTTTCACGCAGCGGCCTCCGGCGAGAGTCCACCGGCACAACACGCGTTCGGGCGGAAATGGCCGTGAGTGGCCAGGAGTCTCTGCAAGCACTTATTAGACCGGAGTGTTTTAATATTCAGCTGCAGCTTCCGCTGGCCACTTACAAGGAAAGGACAGGATGTGCGTGGCCATCTCCAGATAATGAGGAATCCAATTAATGGATTTGCCACTAAGGACGGGGTTTTCCTGAGGGCGGGACCGGACCAATCGGAAGAAGAGAGTGCCTCCTCCACGTTCCAGTTCCTACTGCGAGGACCCGACCCCGGCCGTCCTGAAGTCAGAGGACCGAGTGCCTGCACACGGCGTGCTCTGGGATCACAGATGGCCTGCACCTGGTGGCCACTCCCGGTGATCTTCACTAAGAATAGACCACGCGCCGAGACCGGTGTGGCTCCGTGGATAGAGCATCAGCTTGCAGACTGAAAGGTCCCAGGTTCGATTCCAATCGGGGGCATGTACCTTGCTTGCGGGCACATCTCCACTGTGGGGGGTGCAGGAGGCAGCTGATCGATGTCTCTCTCTCATCGATGTTTCTGACTCTGTCTCTCTCCCTTCCTCTCTGTAAAAAAATCAATGAAATGTATTTTTTAAAAAGGAGAAGAATAGACCACGCCAGAGGAGCACCTGGCAGCCGCTTCTCCATGTCCGGTTGTTCCGTGTGGCTCTTCGCTGGCTCCCGGGGCACAGCTTCTCCTCACTGCTCTGACCTCCTGGACGGGGACCCGGACACAGACTCCAGTCACCCGGTCCCACCCGGGCTGGGCGGGACCCTCCTGCAAACGGGGCTGCTCCGAGGTGCACGGCACCCCCACAAGACGTCTCTGGCACACGGGAAAGTCTCCTTGGAGTCACTCCGCTCTCTGGGCTAGTCTACAACCCGCAACGCCACGATAAAATATTTAAAAAGGGCCGAGCGGTGGTGGATCAGCAGGTGAGTGTTGAATCAGGTTCCATCCTGGGCAGGGCCCTGGCCTGGTTGCAAGCCCGATCCCCAGCAGGGGGCGTGCAGGAGGCAGCCGATCCATAAGGCAGCTCTCTCATCATTGATGTTCTATCTCTCACTCCCTCTCCCTTCCTTTCTGAAACCAATCAATTAAGAAAGAAACAAGTTGTCCTTCAATCAGAGAAGAAAATCCCTCAGTGAATGAATTTCTTCTCCCTCATCCCAGCACCCGCCTGGCACCCAGCGCAGCCTCCTTCAATGCCAGTGTCCTCTGACCTCGCCGATCCAGCCGCCCTCGACTACTGGCACGTGGTATCGAGGTACAGTGGTTCCTCGAGATATGAGTGCCCTAACATACGAGATTTTTGAGATACGAGCCATCAAGCGAGCGATTTTTGCTTTGAAATATGAGCAACAGTTGAGATAGGAGTCGTCGCGCGGATCGGCCGGCTGCCCACGCACGACCCACCCGTTTACCACGACTCGAGTGTCTCCTAGTTTCCCACGCCTCAAGGTGACGGAACGAATTAAACTCGTATCTCGAGGTTCCACTGTACCAGGATGCCCCCTGCCTGGGCCTGACAGTCCGTCTCAGTCCCTCCCCACACCAGGCCGTGGGCTAACTCCTGGCTTCTGTGGGGTGATTTTCACCTCAAAACTCTACCTCCCACGGCGTGCTTTTCCTTTCATTTCAGGACTAGGAATCCAACACGTGTCAATGGCCTCCAAAGCATCTACTGTCAGGAAATAAGACAGTAATGGGGTAAAGTACAGTGGTACCTCGAGATACGAGTGCCCTAACATACGAGATTTTTGAGATACGCGGCAGCGAGCGAGCGATTTTTGCTTTGAAATACGAGCAACATTTGAGATAGGAGTCATTGCGCGGATCGGCCCTCTGCACACGACCCACCCGTTTACCTCAACTCGAGCATCTCATCGTTTCCCACGTCTCAAGGTTACAGAACGAATTAAACTCGTATCTCGAGGTGCCACTGTATTTTTATATCGTGTACAGGAAATCATGAGCTGTGAGTCTGACGTAAATATATATATATGCACCCCAGCCAAAGGCTGTCCAGCCAGCGGGCTCAGTGATGGAGCTTCAACCCTAGGAACCAGGAGGTCAGGGTTCGATTCCTGGTCAGGACACATATATGCCTGGGTTGTGGGTTTAATCTCCAGTGTGGCCTGCAGGAGGCAGGCGACCGCCTCTTCTCTCTCATCATTGATGTTTCCAGTTCTCTCTACCTCTCCCTTCCTCTCTGAAATCAATTTTATATGTGTGTGCGTGTACGGGCGTGTATGTAGTCTCCAAAAAGAGATTAGAAAATATTTCAAGTTAAATGAAGCCACCACTGATAAATATGAGCTAGCATTGACCCGTGTCTACTGTGTGTCAGACCCAGTTACACACGCTCCACACACGTCACTTGTATCGAGCCATGTCTCTCTGCGTGAAGCAACTGAACCATCACCCGCCCATCTAATCACTTTGCTCATCCACCCAGATAACGTGGAAAAGAGAGGGTTGGTCTGAGGGAGCGATCGGAGCCGTCAGAGCCACGGGCACGGCTGTGTCTGTCCCATCACCTGGGCCTTGTCAAGCTACTTAATTTATTTGAGAACCAATTCTTTTCTTTCCCTCTCGCTTCCTCCCTGAAAGTTTATATACATATATACAGAGAGAGATTGAATGCCATCACATACCTGCACGCTGACGAAGCGATTAAAACTTATTTTTGCATAAGCCTCTTAGGAAGGACGGCCACTCGGATTTCCTCCACAGTGGTCCTCGATCGGGAATTAACGCCGATCCCACAAAACCGTCTCGGCAGACACCCCCCCCCCCCGGGAGGCTTACCAAGGGGCGCCCCTCCCTCCCGCTCCCCCTCCGCCGACTCAAACCGCGTAATCCGGGTCTTTGGAGGGAAGATGGCTGGCAGGTGCTGGCTGCCATCATTACGAAGCGCGAGGAGGGAAGGGAGGGAGATTTATTTTTATCTGACATGATTTCTTGAGTTTCCCGTCAGCAAAGGATTTAGCAGTAGGCTGCGCTAATCACCCCCGAAGACTGTAATTTCTGACGGCAAAGACAGGCATGGGAAACGTATAGATAGTGTTATTCTATTTCTCGCCCATCTCTGGCTGGAGAGCGTTTTGTGAGACAAATTGTGCTCTATGGTGAGACTCTCTGCTCAAAGACTATCAATTTTTGCCAGTTCCCTTTTCTCTAAAACAGCGGTTCTCAACCTGTGGGTCGCGACCCCTTTGGAGGTCGAACAACCCTTTCACAGGTGTCGCCTAAGACCAGCAGAAAACACCTATTTCCCATGGTCTTAGGAACCAACACACCGCTCCTCGGTGTAGCAAAGTGTCGCCATGTAGTTCACTGTTGTCATATGAAGACTGTTACCCATGCGACACCATGATTTAAGACAAAATTTCATTTATTTGTCATTAAAAATTAATATTTCACAATCTATAATTACGTATTGTTTTTGTGATTAATCCCTATGCTTTAATGATGTTCCATGTGTAACAATGAAAACACATCCTGCCTATCAGATATTTACATGACAGTTCATCACAGTAGCAACATGACAGTGATGAAGTAGCCACGGAAATCGTTTTATGGTTGGGGGTCACCACCCCATGAGGAGCTGTCTTAAAGGGTCGCGCCCTGAGGAAGGTTGAGAACCGCTGGTCTAGAACCACAGCATCGCCTTTCCTGGACGTGGACACGTGGAACCCAGACGCCAGGTGACGCGTCCCAGCGGTTCCTATGAGGGAGGAAATCGCCCTGTGAAACCCTTGTTAAGTCGGATGTGTACGTGCGTGCATGTGTGGTTGTTCATAGCGCATTTTCCATAAAAGTGACGCACGGGGAGCAGACGTGATGCGACCTCGATCCCATCAGGAGCTGTGAATGCTCGGGACTCAGCTCCAAAGCAGGAGCCTACGACGGCGAGGAGGTGCCTGTAAGCTAAGACCAGGTTGGGGGTGAGCAATAGACAGCCTGTTCCCCAGAGTCGGGGGTCCCTCGGAGGAAATGAGCAGCATCAGCCTGTTCTGCAGCAGAAATGAGACTCCCAGG
>PVJN01032183.1:0-24247 GCA_004026805.1 Lasiurus borealis | reverse complement strand
CAGATGGGGGGAAGGAGAGCACTGAGGACCCTCAGAGCAGCATCCGAAAACTTGGCCCAATCATGAGAACACAATAGCTATAGGCTCTTTCTACTCCCCCCCCCTTTTCTCCTAAATCTCAAATCTGGAGTTTATTCGGTACTTAGGGAATTGTGCAAGCCCGGGGGGATCATGGGATCTTAGAGACAGGTAACCCTACAAAGGTTTCAATGAACAGATGAATAACCGGAGACCAAGAGAGCATAGTGCTTTGCTCACGGTCATACAAGTTTGTGAGAGTGAGTGTCAGAACCGGGGTTCCAACTCCTGGGCCAGGATGGGGTGGCCCTGAACAGCAGGGACTCCTAAGTTACAGACCAGTTGTTACAAAGTATGGGTCTCGCTTGTGGGACAGGCCATAGGGGGCTGTTCAGGGGACTCTCTTAGCCGGAGGTCCAGGGCAGAAGCTTTCTTTACGTGGCCCATCACTCTACACACAGCACATACACCTGGACTTCCTCTAAAGTTGTATACAGTGTTACCTCGAGATACGAGTTTAATTCGTTCCGTAACCTTGAGGCGTGGGAAACTATGAGACGCTCGAGTCGCAGTAAACTGGTGGGTCGTGTGCAGCCGGCCGATCCGCGTGATTACTCCTATCTCAAATGTTGCTTGTATTTCAAAGCAAAAATCGCTCACTTGACAGCTCATATCTCAAAATCTCGTATGTTAGGGCACTCATATCTCGAGGTACCACTGTATTAGAAGAAATCATATGTTTTATCTAATTGCCGCGTCAGCACGGATTGACACTGTACAGATGGCATTGTTATTTTACAAGGGGTAAAAAGCTCTTATCCTTCAAAGTAATCATAATTATTACAAACAATGAAGCGAAACTTTCCAAAGTGAATCACATAGCATGAAATATATACTTTTCTGATAAGGCCCTCCAAAAGTCAATACTGAGGATACAAGATTCCTTTCTAAAAAAGCATAAACACATAATTCTCGGTGGCATTTTGAGATGCCCTCTTTGAAGGACTAGGATCCTGTTGGTATTCATTTGGGCAGAGTAGAGAAGACCCCATGAGCAAGTAAGGTTTTGCCTCTTGCCTCCTCCTCCCCCTTGAGAACTAACCAGATTAGTTCTGCCTTTACCGATTGTAGACTGAGGTTCTATCTACGATTTCATTTAGAGGGAAAGTATTGAAATCTTGAAAGTGATTGCTAGGATACTGAGGTAACTATGGAAGGTGTAAGGATAAATTCCTTCGTAGGGATGTTTCAGGAAAGAAGCTGTGCCGTGCAGTGGCTAAGCACGCAGTTAACGTTAGATTGTCTGAGTTCAAATCCCACCTTGTGGGACCTTCGATATGTTCCTGTCTTCTCTGTGTCTCCGTTTCCTCGCCTGTACAAGGAGCACCTGCCTCGTGGAGTTGTATTATGGGGAGCCCATGAGTTAACTGTGCAGAAAGCCTGTGATGAGATCTGTGTGTGTGTGTGTTGTTATTACTGCTTAGCTCTCTCCCCAGTCATGAAAGAATAGCTTAATAGTCTGAGTCGGGGACGATAGGATCCACATAGAACATCAGGTTCATGACTCTCATTGTCCAATGAACACATTAGGGAAAGCCCACCTTAGAGAGGTGACGACCTAGTGTCCCCAGCTAATCCCCGGGTCCCCAGGCCTCATACTCCTCTCTGACAAGACCTGCTGGGCTTTTCAGGTGATTAGTCAGGATGAGCATCACCTGGACAGTTCGACCTGAGAGCTGCAGGGAGCTTCCCCTCACTTTAGGAGATTGCAGGACACCGGGGTAGGGAGCTGGAGGGACACATTCAGGCCCACCACGATAAGCCAGAGCTGCTCCCTCTAACCCAGTGGGTCTTTTTATTTGGATTTTGGACTGGTGATCAAAACCTCCGAACCAGTCTGTGTAGACACAGAGACTGTGTAGCCCCATTTCCTGAGATGGTAGCAGCCATATGGCCGCTGTCTGGACTCTCCTTGGCTCTGCTGTGTGCGGGTAGCTGCCATCCAGAAATGTTTGGGGTCTGGCTCTTCAGAGGGACCCACCCGAGCAGCTGGCACTGAGGAGGTGGGAGGCCTGAGCTCACTCTTTCTCACAGGCCTCAGTCATCTCTTGTTTGGGGAGGAAGAGTCGAGGAAGGATTGTTAGAGTTTAAATTCTTCATCTCTGCACTATTTAGCCACAAAAGAGCCTGGACGTAACACCCAGGCCTTTTATAAAAGTCAAGAAGGGAGTCAATTTTCCTAAAGCTGAGCTCTGAAAGTTACTTCATTCCGATGTTAGAATTCACATTCTGGCAACCACTCGGGGGAAAAATTAAGCTGCAGATTTGCTGAGCTAATAGCTGCCTGGATCATGAGTCCGGGTCGTATTTCAGAGCACAGTACTTTTGTGTCTGAGGGCTAGGCTGCTGGGGTGCCTGTGACTGAGACACAGGGGAAGAAATTATTTCACTCGGAGTGAAGGCGGACTCCGCCCAGAGCTTGTGCGGGGCGCTGGTGGTTAGGGTGGGGCCCAGCCGGCGGCCCCAGGGCTTCTGTTCCTGGCCCACCTGCTGAATCATGTCTGCGCACCCCCACTTGGCCCCTGACGCTCTCTACGTGGTTAAGCCTGGAAGGTGTGGGGGTGGCTCTTTCTTCCTGGGGGACCTGGAGTGAGCTGAAGAGTGGCCTCCACCACCCCCTGCTATGCAGCCCTCCTGCCAGGCCTGGGCTGGGGCCGAACTCCTACTGGCTGGCATGCTCAGAGCCAAGAGGCGCCGCCAGATGTGACTTAGGGCGTGTTAGCAGTCTCCCTCACACCCTCTAATGCCGGGCAATCCACTGCAGCCTCCAGAGTGGGCATGAGACGGGGCCGAGATGATCGCTTGCTTCTGATTCCGACATTCGATGGAGATGCAGTGCCTTTATGTTTCTTGTTTCCTCTGCCCCTCATTGTTGCCTGGAGACGACGTGGTGTAGAGTTTACGCCCCAGAGTCCGATGGAAACCCAGTTTGGCTCTGCTCTTTGGGATCCCGGATGAATGACTTAGCTTCTCTGTGCCTCACTTTCCTCACCTATAAAATAGGGGTGATAGTGTGCACTTTTTGGTTCATGTGAAAAGTAACTGAGGGGGGGGGGATAAGTGTCGACATAATGACTGACATGATTAATGCCTAGAAAGCCCTATTCATGGTTATGTCACTGAGAATGTTAAATTAAGCAGAGATGTAGCATGCTTTTTTTTTTATCGTAAGGTATTTGGATAAACCCAAGTATTGTTTCTCCATGGCAGATCCTCACATACAGTCTTATTTCCCATCCTGCCTTTGTTGGCACTGGCATTCTCCCCACCTTTATTTACACTTTATTCGTGGCTTACATCCGTCTTAGCAATAAATATCTAGATTTTTAACTCTCGCTCTATCAGAAGAGTTCTGACAAGTACAAGCTCTGAAAAGAATACCTGATAATAGATGGTAGACATCAAGTTTCCCCCTTCCCAGAGCAAAGACTGCTCTTTTGCCTGCTACGACAAGTGGGCAGGTTACTAGGCAGGAAGTAGGAGGGAGCCAGAGAGCCATGAACCAGGCCACCAGAGTGGCCTCCTCCAGGGACGGAGAGGCAGGAGGGCAGCGTGGTTCCTGGAACGACTGGGAGCTAGCTGATAGAGACCATCCCAAGAGATGTGCATGGCCTGATGTTGAGGTAACATAAGTTGGTGGCCATCAGACATCAGCCCTAAGGCATAGCTGTTGTTGGGGGTTGATGGAGAAGACACAGCAGGGAGATCTAGTCCACAATTTTGATAGGCCCACACGCTTACTTGTTCTTTAAAAAAGATGCTACCACATTTATCATCAGGGTGAGAGATAATCACTGAAGTGAATGAGGTTCCCCCAACTCACACTTTTTATCTGTAAAAGAGAACAACCTCCTTCTCACTTCCCCAGATTTATAAAAGCTGTGGGGCCCTAGCAGGCTTGGCTCAGTGGATAGAGCGTTAGCCTGCGGACTGAAGGGTCCCTCCCAGCTTCGATTCTCGCCAAAGGCACATGCCTGGGTTGCAGGCTCGATCCCCAGTGGGGGCGTGCAGAAGGCAGCCAATCAATGATTCTCATCATTGATGTTTCTATCTCTCTCTCCTTCTCCCTTCCTCTCTGAAATCAATAAAGAAATATATTTAAAAAAATAAAATAAAAAGCTGTCGGAATTCTCCGGGGTCTCCTGCTCCTAACAAAATGAAACCTCAGGAAGTTTCAGGAAGCTGCTGGCTTCTCAGCTGGGGTTAGTTTCCTGGCGGGCTGAGCCGGAGGAGGGCGAGGCATTGGCTCTGCTTTCTGGCTTGCAGATGACGACCACTGGATCATCGACACGGACTACGACACCTATGCCGTGCAGTACTCCTGCCGCCTCCTGAACCTGGATGGCACCTGTGCGGACAGCTATTCCTTCGTGTTTGCCCGCAACCCCTACGGCCTGCCTCCGGAAGTGCAGAAGATCGTGAGGCGGAGGCAGGAGGAGCTGTGCCTGGGCAGGCAGTATAGGCTGATTATGCACAATGGTGAGTGGGCTGGTGGGCAGTTTCCAGGCAGCAGCTAGCTCTCCCTGAGGGGTCGGTGGGCAGGGAGTTTGTGTTTCATCCTGAGGCTCCAGGGGAAGACGGAGCCTTAAGAGCCCCTGGAAGCCCAAGTCTTGGTTCTTGCCCATCAGATGCTCCAGTGGCTCATCATGGGGCTGATGCAAAAGGAGCAGACAAACGCCTTTATTCAACAACCTGGCACTTTCTTTTTCTTAAAATATATTTTACTGATTTTTTTACAGAGAGGAAGGGAGAGCGATAGAAAGGTAGAAACATCAATGAGAGAGAAACATCGATCAGCTGCCTCCTGCACAACCTCTACTGAGGATGTGCCTGCAACCAAGATACATGCCCTTGACCGGAATGGAACCTGGGACCTTTCAGTCTGCAGGCAGATGCTCTATCCACTGAGCCAAACTGGTTTTGGCCTGGCACTTTCACTTAAGTAAACTGCAAAGGTCTCTCTTCCTTTTTTCCTGCCAATTTAGCCCAGTCAGTAGTCAGATGACTTTACCCCTGGACACTCTGCCCCAAAACCCATTTTGACTGAATTAATATTAATTTGGGGATTCAGTGACCGCAGTGAAGAGTTGGCCTGCAAATGTGGCCATTGTTGTAAAAGCTTAGAGACATCACCACAGCAAGTTCAAAGTGATTTCAACAAACGCTCTTTCTCTAACATGAAACCAAATTGACTAGCTGATCATCTTTCCTTATATTTTCAGATGATCCTGGAATGACATTTGGGTCTTTATGTAGATTATATCCTCATCTGATATTGATCTGAAAACCAGGAACATTCTAGAGGAAAGAGCGCTGTCTATTTAAATTGACACTCACTCCCACAAGAAGCTGGGTTTCAAAATCCAACTATGGCAATGTTGAAATGTAGGAAACAGAGAACAAAACTGAACTTTTCTGTCAGTCTTCTAACTAGCTGAGCAAAACTGCACCCAAAACAGTATGAACCCAGACCAGAAACATAAATCAGTAAGATTTTGATGTTTCACCCTGGGGTAGTCTAGGCAAGGATTTCACCATGCGCGGACTCCAGGCCAAACCCTTTGCCTACATGGGTTTGCCAATGAGAAAGTTAGAGGCTAAGAAAGATGACAAAAGTTGCCCAAGATCTGGATAGTAAGTGGCTGAGTTGGATGCAAACCAAATGTTTTTGTTTTGTTTTGGCACCGAAGCCCCTTGTGGCACCACCTGGTGATCCATGGCACAGAACCTGGGGGACTTTCTATGAAGTTACTAGTGGGGTGGCTGTGATCAGGCACACTTCCTGAAAAGGAGGATGCATCCCCAACCCTTTACTTAAGACAAATAAAAAGAACAGTATTATAGCCCTAGTCGGTTTGGCTCAATGGATAGAGAGCATCAGCCTGTGAACTGAAGGGTCCTGGGTTTGATTCCGGTCAAGGGCACATGCTCAGGTTGTGGACTTGATTTCCAGTAGGGGGTGTGCAAGAGGCAGCCGATCAATGATTCTCTCTCCTCATTGATGGTTCTCTCTCTCTCTATCTCTTTCTCCATCTCCTTTTCTCTCTCTTCCTCTCTGAAATCAATAAAAATATATTTTAAGAAAGAACAGTATTTCATACAGCAGATCCCATTGCCCCCAGAGAAACCCAAAGGGTTGCAGAAAAAGCCTTGCACATGTATGAATTACAGCCCCATCTTGCTGTAACTTTACAAGAACGGATCCATAATTCATACTCGACCTTGCACACTGGGTCCATCTTTCTGTCCCTGATGACTTTTTTTTTCTATATTTCAGGTTACTGTGATGGCAAATCGGAAAGAAACCTTTTGTAGCAACATAAAGGATGTCAAGTTTCCTTTGAAAACTCCCCACTTTCACTCAGCCTTCAACTCTATTTATCATAGTTTAGTCTGGCCCTCTCTCCTCCCCGCCTCCTCAGGAAACATAAAACCTTCAGGACACATAAAAACACATGTGGGAATAAGAGAATCCATTTGCAGTCAGGTGTATGTTTTTTGGGAGGGGTGGGTTTCTAGGGAATCATTTGAGGCTTAGGATTCTAGACTTTGGATTATTAAAACATAGTCTCCTGTTTCCTACGATGCGGGTGCTCATTTGTGTCCACGTGTCGTCAGTGTGAGAAGGCTTGCAGCTGGTTGGCTAGGATGCGCTTCTGTACCTGGAGGTGTTCTTGCCTCCCGGGTTCTGTACGATCTTGGCCTATTCTGGTGCCTCATCTCCATTAGTGACAGTGGCTCCTCCCAGCTTCCTGCAAAGGGTATTTATTCTCCCTTAACCCAGGAGGGCCCTGGCTGCCAGCCTGGCCAAGGCAACGAGGCTAAACCAGCAGGTGAGTGAGGGGGGGCCAGGCCAGGCCAGTGGACCCAAAGCCCCGGGCAGCCCAGGGCCAGGGAAGGGGCAGCAGCATGGGCGGCTCCCCTGGGCGTGTTTGAGAGGCGCGGGTCTGGGTCCGCTCTGGTAAACACCCCCAGCCCTCCCCTGTGTCTAGCACTTAATTCGCTCCTTATTTCAGATGTGGCCAAAAGGTTGGGGAGAGCAGGCCTTGGGCTGCCCTGAGGGAATCGGAACATGGGGCCCTCGAAGCCAGGTCTGGGGGAGCTCCCAGTGCTCCCTCCCTGGACCTGGAGCAGCAGGAAAGGGCAGGGTGGGTGGCGGTGAACACCGGGACCCCACAGCACCAGCAGCACTTGTGCACATCACTGTGCAATGGCTGCACAGCCATTGGCCCCGGTTTCCCAGGAGGCTTTGGCACCTACGTCTTTAAGTCAAAATCCAGCTCGGACATAAAGTGGCTGTGTGGTTTGAGCTGGTCACCTGGCTTTTCTGAGCCTCACTTTTCTCTCTGAAAGATGGGGAAACGGTCTCTGCCTGGTGGGATTCGGGGAGGATTCAACGAGAGCAGGTGGGAGCTGAGCAAACACTGGCCACGCCTGGTTGACAGCTATGAGATGTGTCAGGTGGGGAAGGACACCTCCTTCCCCTGCGTGCAGAGATCTCTGCCTGGGTGCCGGCATATCAAGGGCCCATGGGAGGCTGCTGGGTCCCCCATCCCAGTGTGCTTGTGCTCTCACCGAGGAGGGAGGAAACAGGTGAGCATGCATGGGAAAGCCCTACCTATCGTCACACACGGCAGCAGATCGTCAGAGCCAGGCCCTCAGCCTCAGGTTGACAACCCAGAGACCCATAAGAGAGCCACACATCGCTTCAAATTAGTTTTAATTCATCAAGTCTATTAGGGAAGATGAACAGAAAATCCCAGCCCTCTGGTCCTCGGGCACCAGGAGTCTTACTTCAGAAGCAGCTGCTCAAGAAACTCCACAAGCAATGGAACTGCTGCTGTTGATGTCCCTGACAACTAAGCCAGAGTGCTGAGCACCTTACTCTGTACCAGGCCCCGAGCTACTGCGCATTCCAGGCCTGGGCCCAACCTCTGTGGGATGGCATGTCCCCTGGTTCTGTTTGGCTCTGGTTTCTTCTCTCTCCTCTCCCAGGGAAAAGCCCTCAAACCTTAGGCCTGGAAACACTACCTGATGACTCGCCTCATTGCTTCTTCAGGCCTCCACAACCTTGCGTCCAACTACTGTACCTACTCTCCCTGTGGATCTCGCTGGATGTCAATCTTACACAAGCCACAGACAACATCCTTGGCTCTCCCACCCCAAGTTTCTGCCTCCCACATTGTTGTTGGTTGGCCCACCATCCAACCAGTGTCAGGCTACAGAGCTAGAAGTCACCCTTGCATCCTCTCTTTCCCTCACATGGTACACCGTGCTTGCTCCATCTTCACAAAATATGTCCTACGATCATTTCTCCCCCTCTTCTTCCCCCCAGCCCCTAAATATTGGAGTTCTATATCTTCTGATTTCATGACACTGAATCTCCTCAAGGGGTCCATGGCACTTCTTATAAATAAATAAAAAAGTCACCTTTGGGTGTTCCTGGGAAATTCCTCAAACATTATGGACATTAATGAACAATTTCACGGACTTGCAAGTCCAGGGGAGGGGCCTAGAGTGGCTGTGACCCTTCCGAGAAATCTGAGTCCTGGACCAGTTGCAAGATTCACCTCAGAAAGCAGCAAGGTGTGGCTTTATATGTAGGAGATGTGATTGTTGAGCAGGTATAAATAAAAATTTATTACATTCAATCACACGACAAACACACTGAAAAAGTTCGTATTTCCAGAAACCCCTAACAGATCCTCTCAGAAAGGATACAGTTCTTTCGCTGAAGGATCACCCCTTAACTGACTGGTGCCCTGAACGCATTTGCATAGGTCACAGGTTCCTAACGCAGGGCACCCTGGTGCGAGGGTCCTGGAGGTTCAGTCCTGCACCCTGGCGGACACACCAGCGGCTCACCAGAGTGGCCCACGCTGCCTCCAGAGAGAGACTGATTATGTGGAAATGATAGACAGGTCGTTTCTCCTGAGAGACGTGTCTGTAAACATGGCTCCCTTGTCTGGGAAGAAGATGCCCCGGAAGATTTTCCTCCACTCGTTCCTGAACAGGGACATGTTGTAGAGGATGGGGTTCAGCGCCGCGTTGGCGAAGGTGAAGGCCACCACCCAGAAGAAGAGGGACGGCCAGATGACCAGGTCCTGCTTGAAGTTCTGGATCAGGATGAGCAGGATGGTGATGATGATGGGGCTCCACATGATGAAGAAGGAGATCATGAGCAGGAAGAGAGTGCGGAAGAGCCGGAAGTCCTGCTGCGACACGCGGATCTGGTGGCTCTCCGAGTACGCCAGGCTCACCGTCAGCCTCTGGCGCGACGCCTTGGTGATCTGTGGGGACACAAGCAGCGCAGCCACGGTCACCGCAGGGCGGCAGGGGGGAGGGTGGGTTGAGGAGGAGCCCAGGGGCCCAGAGCTGGAATCTGCTGCCCCCGCTGCCCGGGGCCTAGTTTGTGCTGAGAGAGCGCCCTTAGGAGAGGTTTGTCCACCCTTAGGTGCGCTGAAGAAATGGGGCGCCTGGGTGGCCTCCTGAGAAATAAGGCAGGTCGAAACCGGTTTGGCTCAGTGGGTAGAGCATCAGCCTGTGGACTGAAAGGTCCCAGGTTCGATTCCCGTCAAGGGCCTGTACCTTGGTTGCAGGCACATCCCCAGTAGGAAGTGTGCAGGAGGCAGCTGATCAATGTTTCTAACTCTCTATCCCTCTCCCTTCCTCTCTGTAAAAAATCAGTAAAATATATTAAGATAGAAGGAAGAAAGAAAGAAAGAAAGAAAGGAAGGAAGGAAGGAAGGAAGGAAGGAAGGAAGGAAGGAAGCAGGAGATCATCCACTTGCAGATAGAGTGGGGAGGGGAAGTAAAAGGCCCCGAACTGGATGGTGTAGAAGAGAGATGTGAGGACAGAGCACGCTGCTTTGGGCTGAATGTGTCCTTCACCCAGATTGATTTGTTAAAACCTCACCTCTGAGGTGATGCTATTAGGAGGTGGGGCCTTGGGGAGGTGATTACATTATAGGGAGGAAGCCCTGCTGAGTGGGATTAGTGCCCTTAAGAAACAGAAACAGATGAAGGGCCCTGGCCAGTTTGGCTCAGTGGATAGAGAACCTGCCTGCGGACTGATTCTGGTCAAGGGCACATGCCCGAGTTGTGGGCTCGATCCCCAGTAGGGGGCGTGCAGGAGGCAGCTGATCAATGATTCTCACCATTGATGTTTCTCTCTCTTTTCCCCTTCCTCTCTGAAATCAATAGAGAAATAAAGAAGTTATTATCTTCTTCCTGATAAACTGAGAGCACTCCTTAGAAATATTCTAAGAAAAAAAAAGATGAAGAGATTAATCTTCATCGGTGGTTACAGAATAGTGATGGGGATGCAGTCAGTACGTGATATTGTAATAACCATGGAGGTGCAGGTGGGGGCATCATTAGGTAAATCAGATAGATATCTAACCACTATGCTGCTCACCTGAAAAAGTAATTAATACTCAATATCAGCTGTAGTTTAACATATTTTGAATTAAAACAATTAGAAAAGAGGCCTGAGCGCACTCCTGGGACACAGCTGCCGTGGGAAGACACAGTGTGAGGTCAGCAGCCTGCAGCCTGGGGAGGCTCTCCCCACGACCCCTGCTGCTGGCGCCCTGATTTCCCACTTCCAGCCTCCGGAGCGGTGAGAAACTGATTCCTATTGTTTATAAGCCATGTGGTCTGTGGTTTTTTGTGATGACAGTCCAAAGAGACAATAACTTCCCTATTGTCTCTTTTTTCAAAAAGGCTAAGTGTTGATTGCACTGAAGCAAAACGTGCTGCAGATACAAACTTAAACAGGACGATGCCGGATGCCGAAGGAGCCGGAGGTGGGGCTGAGCATCGGCGTTTCTCACTAGTTCCTGTGCTGCTGCTGCTGCTGCTGCTGGTCTGAGGGCCACACTTTAAGTAGCAAGGCCTATGCACCCCTTCTTTGTACAGGTGAGGAGCCAGGGCCCTGAGGGAGAGTTTCGCCTTGGAAGTGTTCACTTCAGAGAGCAAAAGCCCCACAGAAGCTGAGTCTGTGAGCGAGGAGGTGGGGGCTGCCATTTAAGTGTGTCTCCCAGGCCCAGGGTGGTGGGTGGGCTGGGGGTCTGGCCTCCCTGGTGGCTGGGAAGAGTCCAGTGCTCAGGTCCAGGCCGCCCGGGAGGTTCATACAGCCTCCTGCCTCCCAACTGTCCTTTAGGCACGGCCAGAGGGCCGAAAGCCCACTGTCCCCTGTCATTTGCTCAGCTTTAATGGTACCGAGTTTTGGGGGTGAGAGGGATAAGGCTTTGTGACGCTGAACAGGGGACACACCGGTGCACAGCTAGCACAGGATGCGATGGGGCACTGTACACGGTAGCCTGACATGCTTTGTTCCACCTCTGACCTCTGACCCCAAGGAAGAGATCAGATTTAGAATGTGTTGGTCACACTCCTGGTCCTTGCTGACTCCCATGTGCTTAGTCTGGCCCCGTGTTCTGCTTTAATGGCCACACAGTGGGTGCTTACATGACTGGAGACCTTACTGGCCACAAATCTCACTAGCAGGCCTTCCTAGGCCCATTCCCCTAGGATTCTGGAATCTCAAGAGGGGAGGCAATTTGAAAGCAATTAGTTAACATAATTCACAGTTTGGGCGAGTTTAACTAGGAGATCACCATGGCTTAAAACGGTCTCCTTAGAACACTTGTCACTAGCTAATTAAAGAGTCGCTGCTTGTTGTGTGATGAAATGCAATTGCTTGTGGCTTCCACGCAGGATCTGAGGCCCACCTGTCGGTGATGGAGACAGACCAGGGCAGCAGATGCTGAGCGAACAGAGCCCTTTCTGCCCCACCCACATCCCAACCACAAGAACGGTGGGAATCAGGATCTCGGGGCTTCGGGGAGGGCTCCCTGTGTGCCAGGCACTGTACTGTGCCTTTATATGTATAAATTGTCACCTTTCATCTTTACTCTTTAGTTTGGCACAATCATTATTTCAGCTTCAGAGATGAGGATAATGAATCTCAGGCAATTTTCGAGTAACTGGTTGAGGGTTATTCCACTGGTGATACATGGTCAAAGCCCCATCTGTGCAAACCCAGCTTAGCTGAGATACAGACGAGCCAGCTCATAGAGGGCTCCAAAGGGGCTGCCATCCTCTTCAGCCCTGTTCTGGTGGTGGGGAGGGAGGTGGGTGCGGCGGGAAGGTTGAGGGGGAAGGGCTGCTCAGGAGACATAACCCCCCCCCCCATCTCAGGCTCACATTGGCACATCCAGGTCTGGAAGCTGCTGAGTAGAGTCAAGTTAGAATGTGTGTTTGGGTGAAAGCTGCTTCAGTTGACACTGCCTTGGCCAACAGACTAGGAGAGTAACTGCTGGGCGGGTTGATAGGTGGGAGGGCTGCAGGGGACATGCCACCGCCTCTGAGGAGGGTGTCCCTCTAGTCCTAAGGGCAGCCTGGCGGACACATAAGGAATGACTCAAAAGCAGCCTCAGCGCTCGTGCTGCCCACATTGCCAGCCAAGAAGGATGAAGTCCCTGCTACTGTGTCTCACACATTTTTTTTAATGAAAGGCGGTGATGCATGTTCATATTTATTGAGCACTTACATGCCAGACCCTGTACATATCACTTGGTTTCTCTCTCAACAGTTCTTGTGATATATGCACTTTGAGGATCCCCATTTTACAGATGAGGAAACTAAGGCTAAGAGAGGTTAAACAGCTTGCCCAGCAGCACCCAGCACTCGCAGAGCCGGGCTTCAAATCTCGGCAGTCTGACTCCAGCCCAGGCTCTGAATCTTAAACTAGTTCCTTCCCACGCTCTACCATCTCCGTCAGTGGAAAGCCTCTGCCCAGCCTGTAACTCCCAGCTCTAATGCCAGGAGCTCTGAGAAGACGAACCGGCTTCCTGGTTCATCTCCTGCGGGGCACCAGCAGCGCTTTGTTTCAGGTAGTCACCGGGCACCTGCCACAGACACTGTGTTAGATGTTGGAGCGCCATTCTTTTTCATTTTTTATTTTATTGATTTTTTACAGAGAGGAAGGGAGAGAGAGAGAGTTAGAAACATTGATCAGCTGTCTCCTGATGTGCCCACAACCAAGGTACATGACCTTGACCGGAATCGAACCTGGAACCCTTGAATCCATAGGCCCACACTCTATTCACTGAGCCAAGCCAGTGAGGGCTGGAGCCTCATTCTTGCCTCTGAACCCCGCTCCCTGGGTGCTGGGCTGCCTGTGCCTTCTGTGCCTGACAATGACTGTGAGCAAACAGACACGTTGGACTGACTCATGAGCCAAGCAGCTACGGGGTGGCGTCTTTGTTTAGCACTGACTGCTGCTGCTGCTTCCTTCTCTGCGCAGTTTCTGCGATTTCTCGGGGGACGGAAAACGGCCATTACAGTGAAATGTGGCTCCTCCTCTTCTCTCGTCCCCACATTAGGTGACAGGACTAGTCAATGCTGTCCAGGGCTTTCCATGACCCTGGCATTGGGCAGAATGTTTGACGTGCTTTCAAACTAAATGCTCAGTTAACTTCTGAGGATTAACTTTAATCCTTAAAACAAGCCACTGGGGTAAGTTCTGTCGTGACCCATTTAGGAACGAGAGCGGAGGCTCTGAGGGGTGAAGTGACTTGCACAAAGCCCGGAGACCAAGTGGGGGCAGGGGAGGCAGGGCTGAGTTATTCCCTGGGCACGACCGCAGGGAGCGAGGCCGGCGCTCCGGGAATGTGGCACACGGCCACCTGCACCAGTCACCTGGCACTTGATAAAACGCACCTGCTTGGGCCCGCGTTCAGACACTCTGCTTCTGTGGGTCTGAGCAAAGCCCAGAATCTGCACTTTCATAAACTCCCTGGATGAGTCTCACCCACTAAAGCATGGGAACTGTGGATCTGGGACAACAGACTTGACTTTCTTCCAGACCTTTGAGGAGACATATATATATATATATATTTATATTTTTCCCCCAGAAAGGAAGGGAGAGGGAGAGGGAGAGAGAGAAAAACATCAATGCTGAGAGAGAATTAAAATTGGCTGCCTCCTGCACAGCCTCTGCTTGGGATCAAGCCTGCAACCTGGGCCTGTGCCCTGAACAGAAATCGAACCATGACCTCTGGTTCATAAGTCAACACTCAACCACGGAGCCACATGGGCAGGGCGTGAGGAGTCACTTGCTAAATTGTTGGAGACTTGCCGCCTTCATCTGGAGGCCATGAGGGAACCTTCTCTTTACTTCAAAACCTTAGCCACTCCATGCCACAGACCGTGGTTGCTGACAGGCGGGTGCAGGGAGTGGCTGCTCCCCACGGACGTGGCTCAGGCCCCTGAGCGCTGGGTCTCTTTGGGGGCCGCTTGGGCTTTTAAACTAAATGCTCAGTTAGTTTAAAATCAGCAACTTCCTAATTAGAATCATCAGACATTAGCCTCCATCCTTCCACAGGGCCCATCTCTCTTTCCATTGGCAAACAGGCCTCAGAGCTGGGGAATGAGGGTCAGGCATACGTGTTCACTTCCCAGCACCTTCACGTTCAGCTGAAACATTTTGTTTCTCAGATAAGCTCCGAGATAGAAAAGCGTTTTTCCAACTTTAAGCCACAGACTCACTCCCATGCTATAAACATTCACTGAGCCCTTTCTATGTGCCAAGCACTCTTACCGGTGCTGGCTATAGAGCAAAAAGCCAGGGCACCCTGCCTCCCCTGCACTTCCATGTAAGTGTGTAGTAGGGAATGGGGAGGAGGAACAAGATACATACAAACAAAGGGTAGAAGCATCTCACCTTGCCATGGCAATGGTTGCTGGGTGACAATATAAACCAAGCCCCAACAGCTAACATTGACAGCCCGATCGAAGGTACTTGGGAGTGGCTGGGAGACTATTTCCCTGGGAAACTGTTGATTGGAAAAAGCCACTGAAGATGGATCGCCTGGCTGAGTCATGAGTGAAAAGGAAGCGGGGCAGGCAGAAGGGCAGATAAGATGGGAAGAGCCCAGGTGACGTCTGCTCTCAGTCCTGACCAGGGCAGAACCAGCCACCAGGGTGGGGACTTTAGAGCAGTTTCCCAAAGGAGCGCCAGGCCAGAGAGGTGCTCTGTGGAGAACGGAGTCCTGCTGTCAGACTTAGCCACGCTGCCTACTCTTACCCTGTGCTGAGATTCCCAAAGTACATCACACAGCGAAGACTCTGAGAAGTCCTGCAGCAAAGAAATCCATGGACCTTGGATTAACTTAGCATTTCCCAGACTCATTTGATCATGGAACTCTTCCTACTATCGAGCATCCCATGGCGTTCCAGAGAGTGCATGAAGGGGAACTCTGCTTTAGAGGAATCAAAGATCAGGGTGGCCGAGACCGGTTTGGCTCAGTGGATAGAGCGTCGGCCTGTGGACTGAAGGGTCCCGGGTTCGATTCCGGTCAAGGGCATGTATCTTGGTTGCGGGAACATCCCCAGTGGGGGGCATGCAGGAGGTGGCTGATCGATGTGTCTTTCATCGATGTTTCTAACTCTCTATCCCTCTCCCTTCCTCTCTGTAAAAAATCAATAAAATATATTTAAAAAAAAAAAAGATCTGTAAGGAGCACTTCTCAGGCCTAGAGGTGGTTAAAGTCAGTAGTGACCGGGGAAAGGTAGGGCTGGCGAGAAAGGGGTACGTGTTGTAGCTTTGTGTCTCAGGGCTTCACACGATGTGCTCATGGCATCTCTACAAATAAGGCTAATTAACATGACATTCCATTATGTTACAGGGTTATACTCTTGACAGAAAAGCTCAGCAGAGAAGCTGATTCAGTGTCTCTGAGTATGGATATCTCTGAGGTATCCTGCCCAGACCCTCCATCCCCCTGGCGGCCACTGATCTGCTTCCAAGTGACCAGCCTGGCAAACCCACAGGTACAAAGTGAGGGCACAGGGTATAGTCCTCCCAGGAAATGGGCAACAGATTTGCTAGTAAAAGTGAGGAGTAATTTTTTAAAATGTCTTACCTTTGCATTAACATTGTGATTTTTAAAACGTTATCATATCTGCCCTCATTTTGTTGTGTCAAACAAACCACTGAGGACCATTTAGCTCTGGAGAAAACTGAGTGACTTGCTTAAGGTCAGACAGAAATAAAGAGGGGACTAGAACCCAGGTCTTAAGACTCTTCAAGCAGCGATTTCCCCACTGCCTAAGAGGAGAAGGTCCTGTCAGCCCTGTCAGTGCCTCGCTCTCTCGATGAGTGTTCACTGAGCCCTCACAACGGTGAGCCAGGCCCCTGTCCCAAGCATCAGGCTACGACAGTAAACAAAGCCTGCCCGCCTGGAGCTGGCATTCGAATGGGAAAGACAGATGACATACAAATAGATACCTATCAATGGGATACGACAGGGGTGGTGAGTGCTTGGAAAAGAGGTAAATAAAGAGAATGGGAGAAGGGTGGGGAGTCTCTCTGGGGAGCAGCCTTTTGACTGGAGACCTAAATAAAGAGGAGGAATGGCTCACACAGGAATTTGGGGGAAGAGAGATCTAAGCGTGAAGGTGGCGGATGCAAAGGCTTGGAGGCAGCAATGTGTTGGCGGAGGTGAAGAATAGCCCCAAAGCCAACATGGGCACAAGAGAGGGGGGAAGATGAGGTGAGGGGGGCAGGCACATAGAACCTTAAGGAGGTGTCTCTTATCCAATTCATCAGTTTTCAGAGACTCTGCATATAAACCCAAAGCCAGCCTTCCGTTCTTCCTCTCACAGACCCAGGACAGCTCCCAGAGGAAACAGTGTCTATCACGACTCACAGTTGTGAAACGGCGACCAGAGTGGGGGTGGGGGGGAGATATAATTAGATCCCCTCACTTTCTTTACAGATCCCTCAATTCATCGGGGCTCCTGGAATCTCCTAGAATGTTCCAGGGGGGGGCTGACCTGAGAAAACAATGAAGGGGTGAGGGGAGAGGAGGAAACCTTTCCTTAGAATAAGTCAGTCCTCCCTCTCAGGCCGCTGAGGAGGATGAGACACGAGTGAAAGAAGACCAGAGCCCTCTTGGCTTCTAAGGAACTCTGGAGCCAGGCTACCTTCCATTTTCAGACTGCTGCTTGTGAGCTGTGTGACCTTGGGCAAGTTACTTAACCTCTCTGTACCTTGGTTTCCTCATCTGTCATTCCTGGCAGTATTAAATGAGTTAGTTCCTAACACAAGATCAACACTACATAAATATTGGTTGAACAATTTTAAAAAATAATTTTAAATTATTTCTACATCTCTATGCATTTTATACATTCCTTATCCCCTCGCTTCTTTGAACATAACAATAACATCTAACACTTAACTAGTACATAGCATTTACACATGCTAGGCGCTATTGCAGGCACCTTACAGACCTTAACTATAGGCCTGAACTGTTCTCATACCCTTAAAAAGCCCCAGAAGGGGGTCACTTGAAGGAGGTCACTTGAAGGAGGCTCAGAAGTCCACTGGTGAGAATACCACGGGACCCATGATTAGCAGATTCAGATGGAAGTGGGGCTGGCTTTGGGTTTTGAGCATCTAAAACGGTGACAGATCTCAGCTACAATGAAAGAGCCATAAAAGTGGCCAGACAGCAAGCAGGACCTACAGGACCCCACTTCAATATCCCTGTTTGTCAGACGACCCATGATATGCTATAAAACCAAGATTTGACAACTCAAAGGCTTTGCATTAAACCTTCTCAAACAAGCACGAACACACATACACACGATTTGCCTGGGCCAGCCCATACATGTGAACAGGCTGCCTCCAGAGGTAGGAAACAGGCTGGCAGGTCTTTTTACATCCCTCCATGCTTGCTCCGGAGGCAGAGGCCATGGCCTGTGTCAGCCGCTTTGGAAAGGCACATCCCCGGGGCTGGGAGCGGCGGGTGGAAGGAGCGTGGTGGGAGCTGGGTGAGGTGCTGTCTGTCACACTGTTTCTGGAAGCTGCTCCGGGAGTGGGGTCAGTTTGTGAGCTGGGTGTGTGTGCTGGGTGTGCTTTTCTGTCAGTAGATTATGCGCCAATAAAACATTTTTAAAGTGTGTATTCTCTCAGTACACTGCTGTGCGTGGTAGGGAAATAAGGGCACAATTCTAAAGCCCATAAAATAAATTATGTCACCCTGTATGACGGAAGATCATCGAGCCATTAAAAATAATGAGGCAGAGATAAAGGCTCTGATAAGGAAGATACCGGAAGCAGAAAAAAAAGAAAGTTAAGAAACAGATAGTAGTATCTCAAATCTGAAAAACAGTTGATATTTGGTCATTTTATATGGCTTATCATACAAATAGCATAAAACTGTGTATTTATGTAAATAACTTGGAAAAATACACATAGAATAAAACCATGTATATATGTAAATAACTTGGGAAATATACAATGAATTAACAACGGGGGTAGCATCGATTTTTAGTTTGTATGTTACACATTTCCATATTTCTTTAATTTTTTTGTAATAAATTTGTATTTAGCAGTTAGTGACAATCATAAAGGTGTAACTTTTCTTTTTGCAGGAGGGGTAGATCTCGGTGTTGAGCCAGAATTGAGCTGACATGAGCCCTAAGAGACCCCAAGTGAAGGTCAGCTGCAGTCCGGAAGCACACGTACCTGTAAAATTTTGGAGTAGCTGATCACAATGAGCAGTCCCGGCACCAAGAAGTTCAGAGTAACAAAGGACACATCCCAGGAGATTTCTCCAGCAATGCTGGGCCACACCAGTGTGCAAACCAGAATTTCCTAGTTGTGAAAAGGAAGAGAAGGTCATTTAAATCCTGGCTTCTTATTTGGCCTTAAGCTCATTCCAGCTGGGGGTTTACCAGGCACTGATCACTGATGTGTACTTACACGACCACACAATGGACAAGAAATCCCAGAATCCCTTCCACGGCCCACACAACCCCACTTACAAATCATTTGCCTCTGACCTCACAATAACTATAATCATTATTCCCATTCTCCAGGGGAGGCAACCCGGGGCCTCAGGTCACAGGCTGGTCAGAGCCGGAGTTAGTTCCCAGGCATGACTCCCAGCCCAGCGCTCAAGGCAACAGGGTCCACATGAAGGCATTGTGTTCATCTGGAGGCTGTTCCAACGTCTACTGGTGTCATTCAGGCTGCATCAGAGAAGGGCATGGCTGACGCCAAGGCAATGCTGGTGCCCAGCCTCGGGAGTTCTGTCCCTGAGGCCTCTCCCCAGAGGAGCACACGGCAGGCCCGGACCAGCACGCAAGCACAAGCCTCTGTCCGTTCAAGTGGTGAAACCACTGGCACGTGGCCAAAGAACCTGCAGGTGTGACCTTGCTGCTGCCACCGTATTGTGTTGAATTCAAATACTGGGCACTAATACAGACCCCAAAACAGCGGGGACATCACTGAATAGTTAAGAGATGCTGCAACCATGTCCTCTGATGAATAAGTAGGCCAATGAAGAGTCCTATCTATCTATCTATCATCTACCCATCCTTCCTCCCAATCCCAAATATCCTGTGCCCGCTTCACGATAGGAACAACACTATTCAGGAAACAAATTGCTCTTCCAAACATGTGACATAGGTTTTGAAGAGTGTATTTGTGTAAAAAGACCGTGTTATTGATTTTTGGTGGACAAGGCATCTTAACCAATGTCTAGAAGAAATATTATCACCCATAGCACCATTCACTCATTCATTGTTTACTAAATGCTATACTAGGCAAAGAGGTTTTCTTTTATCATTTCTCAACATGTATCATAATTAGGTGGTCAAACTCAAAATACAGTCAAATAGTCCCTTCTATTCGGTATCACACAGCATTTAGTCCGCAGCAGGTAACACTTTACATGCATTATCTCATTGGACGTTCACAACAACCTTACGGAGCTGTATTATTACTATTTTTACACAGAGGAGGAAACTAAGAAACATCCTCCTCAAATAATATAACACTAATGATGTAGTCCTTGTGAGTCATATATTTTCCCTAAAGAGCTAAGGCCAACTGTGGTAGACAGTTAGATGTGAGCAAAGCAAGGTTGATGGGCCAGGTACAGAAAGTCACCAGGACAGAAAGCCCCGAGTGCCTACCAATTAGCAAAACTGGGAAAACAAGAACTTTACCCCAGGGCATCCTTGGTTAAATGCAGTGTTTAATTTCATTTAAAAAAAAAAAAAATCAACAAACACCAGGCTACAGTCACAGCTCTAACTTGATGTTATAATTTTGTTTCTGTGGGAAAGTCTATTTGACGTAAGTCGTTTTGATTCTAGGTTGTGACTCACAGGAGTTTGGCAGCGAATCAAATCTGGAAGTTGGGGGCAGGAGTGTTATAATCGTCTCGGCATGTTTGAAATGTTTCCTGGTTTTAAAAAGGAAATTTGAAAACCCAAAGTGCTAGACCTGCTTTGTTACTGAGCTACAGAGGTAAGCTGGCTGAGTGAACAAATGTCCTCTATTTCATTTGTTCAACCACTACTGACCCAAGCTAGGGTGGCTGAGCCACGCCAGGCCACAGTGAGCTCGGGCTTGGTCTCTGCGTCAGGGTAGGAGAGGCCCTGGGGAACGTCAATGCAGGGCACTGAGATGGAAGCGCCCAGCAGTCGACAGGTGACAGGAGTCACCTGGCAAAGCCGCATCCTGGAGGGTGTGTGTCAGCTGTGTCTGAAAGGCTGGGGTTTCCAGAGAAGCTGGAGCTCAGTGTCAGGACCAGAAGGCCTGAAGGCAGGAGGCCAGGCACATCGTGTGGTTAAATGTGACTTCCATCCTCCCCGGCCCCACCTCCACCCCGTCCTAACCACTCATTCATTTCCATGGCTTCTTTTTGCAGATGAAGCTGAAATCTAGTCTTTTCAGCCAGTGTTCTTCTGAAGCCCAGACTCACCCCACCGCCCTGAGGACATCTCTACAGGATGCCCCATCAGCACGTCAAGCCTCCACATCCCACTCCCCAGAACTTCCACCTCCTGCCTCACTGACTCCGCATGGAGCTGCCAGGAACCTGAGCACTAGCCTTCCTTCTGCCTTCTATCTCCCCGCTCAGAGGGAACCTCGGAGTCCCACCTTGCAGCTACCCGATCCACCCACAGATCTCATTCTAACTGACCACCCCCTCCCAGACCAGGCCATCTCCCCCTGAAGGGGTGTACCTGGCCCTTCTCCAGCTGGCCCCTGCCAACCCTCCTGGCACAATCTCTTGTTGACTGTGGGCTATCTCCTTTGCCTGCGATGTTCCTTCAGTCCCCCACATCCGTGTCTGGCGGCCTGCCTCTCCTCTGCACACTCTGCTAGATATACTTCTTGTCTAAGACGACTCCCCTGTGGATAGCTCAATCACTGCCTTCCCCCCCACACTGGTTGACTTACAGGCAAATGCCACCTGATTCCAGCTGTTTCCTGTCAACTTCTCTAACGATTCTACGATAGGTCTTTTTTTTTTTTTTTGTAAGTATTTTAAAATTGATTTTGAGAAAGAGAGAGAGGAAGGGAGGGGGAGAGAGACATCAATTTGTTGTTCCACTTATCTATGCATTCATTGGTTGGTTTTTGTATGTGCCCTGACTGGAGATTGAACCTGCAACCTTGGCATATAAGACTATGCTCCAACCAACTGAGCTACTTGGCTAGATTCTTCTGGAACACCCTGGGGGTCACTTCAGAAACCATCCTTCCTGTCCTACCTCTTCAAACAAAAACTGTTAAGACTTCAAGGTTAATTTAAGGAACTTCAAATCCTACTTGCACACCTCCTCTCTTATCAGCTTCCCAACAGAAAAGAAAGAAAATATCAATAAGAGAGGCTTACTGTCTTTTCTTTTAAAAGCGTCCTCTAATGTTAATTTAACAAAGGCAAGCAAACTCTTTGTTTCCTGAGCCAACCCACACTCAGTAGAGACCCGATGGCATTATTGGCCTCATATGGAACCCGGACAGGGTGGGCAGTGGGACCAAGGAAATATGAGCTCATGAAAATGACTCCAGGCGGAACAGACTGACCCCGGCTAACTTCCAGCTCATCTCTCACCTGCTTTCTGACTTCAGGCATTTCTTCCTCCAGGAAATCAACGCAAGAACACCTACTCCTGGGCCTGAATTCTGCACTTCCTTGAAGAGCATGAGCGTGTCTTGAGCATGTAACCAACCCATGGTGAGGACAGGGGGAGGGGTGCTCAGCAAATGTTTGTAGAGAGAGGTGACCCAGCTGCCAGGGAGGGTCACCGACCCATCCACCGGGGCCACGGCACACACAGGCAGGAATGCCGTTGGTACAGGCTGAGCTGACCTGGCTTGAATATCTCAGTTACTAGGATGCATCCCTCCTCTTAAAATGGCAGTCGATTATTTTACAGCAATCAGAAGAATTACACTGTTGAAAGAATGTTTAAAATATTTCTAACCGCAGATAAGGAAACTAATAATAGCTGGTGCTTTTTGAGCGCTTAACCATGTCTGTGCCAGATGTTGGCCCATTTACTGGACATCAGTCCCCATGACGATCCTAGAAAGTGAAAACCCGCTATCAGGCCCATTTTGCAAATGAGGACGGTGAGAGGTAGAGAGCAGGACCACTCCCTGGCCCCTGTCACACAGCTCCTAAGTGGCAGAGAGAGGATTCAGATTCACAGCATTCGACCCCAACGCCCACATTCGTCGTACCAAATCATGCAGCGTTTTCTGAAATGTCTGTCCATTGTTTCATCCTCCCTTCAGGGAAGTCACCCTGAACTGCTGCGTCACCCTGGACCGCTGGGCACCCACTGCCCAGAGGGACAAAAAGAATCATGATTCTGATTTGGTGGGGGTGGGGGGTGAGGGGTCCAGGTGAGCAGAAGGCCTCCTGGCCAGGGCTCTCTGAGAGCAGAGTGCCAGCTTGTGCTCGGGGTTAGTTAGTTCATTCTCTGTGCCTATGGTTTGGGTGGGAAAATGTCCCCCATCCACAACCTCCATATTTCATGTCCAAGTGGGAGGTGGCAGGCCGAACCTATAGCCAGGAGGCGGGCCGTAGGGGACTGAGAAAACAAGCCTTGGCTGATTTTAATATGAGACTTAGTCTAGACCAGATCCTTCTTTTTAACGGCCACACTCCCTTTTGTCCCTCCATTTCTCACTCTTTATTTCTTAAACCACTGGGCTTATTTGCTGACCTATAAAAGGAGATGTTTCTTGCATGCTCAGGTCACAGCCTGTGAGGAACGAGGGTTTTTTTTTTTCTGTCTGTTGGCTTTCTGGCAGGTGCAGGGGTGGGGGTGGGCAGTGGGAGGTGGGAGGGAGGCATAACACAAAGGGGAAAAGACAAAGAGGAAGGAGAGCTGGAAAGGACTGTGGAATTCTCATTACATGCTCCCTCCCCCCACCTCTGCTAATTTCCGGGAACAGGGCTCCTGTAACCAGCTCACCTGGCCCCCAGTCTCGTGCGTGCGAGGTGCTGTGAGAGCCCATTCTCTCCCCCTGGCTTTGCCCGAATCCCTTTGCTGAGGCTCTGAAGACCAAGGAGGGGTCTGCGTGCCCCACCCAAGGGGAACGGAGGGAAGGTCACCACCACACAGACCTCCACCGGAGCGCCTTGCACGGAACTCCAGTCACTCTGGAAGCGGAATGCACAGGGCTTTGACCACATCCACATGCCCCCCTAGCTCCAGGGGTAAAACAGAGTGGAAAGACCAAGAAGACAACTGTGGTGCCCATGTTGGCAAGCAGTGGTAGTATGGGCTTTTGGCCAAAGGCGACAAAAGCCTCATTTTTTTAAGTGTTATTTGACAGTTAAGTAGGCGTGTCCCTAAAGCAACTGTAAAAGAGAGAGGCACAAGCTACACATCTAGAAACACAAGATAACCTGAAGCTCTGTTCTTAATTCCCTGATTTTCCATTTGTTTCTGTAAAAAAAAAGGGGGAGGTGGGGGAGAGAAATCCCTCAAGTTCTTGTTAAGAATACAGAAGCACTAAGTCAATGAGGGAATTACTTATAAAAAAAAAATCAAGACTGATGGTGGAACCCCAGCTCCAGGCCGATCCAGCTGGTCTGGGGTGAGGCCTGGTCTTCCGCTTACTCTTGAGCATCTGTGCGGCCACCTGAGTGGCGCCTTCGGTGTATCTGGGCAGAAACCAGCTGCCCATGAAGCCAGGGCCCCTGGGCTCCCCATGCCAATGGCACTCACCCACCAGCTCAACCCACCCCAGCTTTCCTGGCCCCACTTACAGAGACACGCCACAGGCTCCCATATTTTTTATCAAGTGCCACAGGCCTGAGGCAGTTCCTGCCTGTTC
>PVJN01032182.1:0-24327 GCA_004026805.1 Lasiurus borealis | reverse complement strand
AGGCAACCAACGGATGTTTTTCTCACAAATCTACAGTTCTCTCATACATCTATGTTTCCCCCATATCCCCTCCTCCCCATCCTCCCCCTCCTCCTCCTCCTTCTCCTCCTCCTCCTCCTCCTCTTCTTCCTCTTCCTCCTCCTCTTCCTCCTTCTTCTTTCTCTCATCAAGTATATAGAGCTGAAATGACATGATGTCTGGAGTTTCTTTAAAAATGATTGCCAAGCCCTGACTTATTTTGCTCAGTGGTTAGAGTGTCAGCCCACATACCGAAAGGTTACAGATTCTATTCCTGGTCAAGAGCCCATACCTGAATTGCAGGTTCGATCCCTGATCCTGGTCAGGGCTTGTGCAGGAGGTAACCTATCAATGTGTCTTTCTCATATTGATGTTTCTCTTTCTCTCTATTTCCCTTCCCTCCCTAAAAGTCAATAGAAAAATATCCTTGGGTGTGGATTAACAACAACAGAAACAAAACAAAAAGACAAAAATAATGATGAAAAGCATATAAAAGTTAATAAGAGATGTTTTTGAATGGACAAGTGATGATATTTTGATTAGTTAAAAATTATGTGCCTGAGGGGTGTGGTTGGAGAACAAATAAAGCAATGTGGTAAGTTTAACAAAACTAATTGTTTAATGTGATGGAAGTGGTCATTTAGTTCCAGCTTACTTAGGGAAAGTTAGGTACACATCTGAAGCACAGCCTTGATCGTTATGGTGATAAAGAGGGAGTGAAGGATGAAATACTACTTGAGTACTCCTTTTTAAATGTCACTCAAATCTGACCCAACCACAAGTTTTCTTATTAAAAGGCATGAGACATGACTGGTTCATTCACCTTTGACTGTGTTCAGTTTTCAAAGTGCCAAAGAAATTCAGAATAAGATGATTTTAGGACTTTGTTTTACAGGGGTGGGCCCATTGAAAGAACTCTTGGAATAAAAAAAAAATCCTTGCTGGAAAGCTTTGGTCAAGTTCTGTAGCCTCTCTTGGCCATGGTTGCCTTATGTGTCAAACAGGGATAGTTGTAGCACTTGCATCAGAAATGTTATGAGAAACAAATGAAATGAGATATATGGGGCTCTAGCATAGTACCTTGTTCCTAATAGTTGCTCAATAAATAGATATTATTGTAATGCAACTTCAATATCTTTCCTCTATATAAGTTTGAAATGTTATCAACAAGTACGTCATTCTGCTAAATATGGCATGTTTTAAACTCAGATGGAAACTACTGGGGAAGTAACAAATATTTATTTAGTGAAAATGATATCACCAAAGAGGAAAGATAATGCCTGGCATCTAAAGAAGTACTAGAGAAAAAAAAAAGTATGGAAATGAGTACTACACAAGACATTTGAGAAATACTAGCTCGTAGACTATGGCAGCTGCTCTCAGAATGAATGAATTGAGTGCTCTGAATCAGGGGGCACGGTGATCAGCTGATGAAAAGATACCTAGAGATAGTTCCTGGAGTTCGCACTCCACCTCATGACGGGAAATCATAGTCATGCGGGTGAGTGTGGCATGTGTTTGCCTTAAATAGCACTTTCAGTTTACAAAGAACTTAAACATTTTCTCACTCCATCTTCACACCAGCCCAGTGAGGTGAGTGGCTCAGATATAACTGTCCCGTGCAACAGAGGAAGTCGCTGTGTCTCTGGGAAGGAAAGGGGTTTGCCCAGGGCAGAGCTTGCACCAGATCCCCTTTCTCAGAAGGAGCAGCTTCAGTGAGTTGTTAAACCTCACAAAGTAGCTAACAACGAACAAAAACAATGTATTTGACTCTTACAACCGTCCTAGCCATTGGTATACGACTACTAACCTCATTTTACAGATAGGAAACCGAGGCACAGGAAAGCAAAGCAATGTGTACATTAAAATGTAGTTAGTGGGAGACCAGGAATTGAAGTCAGAAAATCTGGCTCTGAAATCTACACTTTTAAAAAAAATTGTTTTATTGATTAAGGTATTATACATGTGTCCATAACCCCCCCATTGCCCCCCTACCCCACTCCCATACATGCCCCCCTCCGGTGTCTTGCGTCCATTGAATATGCTTATATGCATGCATATATAAGTCCTTTGGTTGATCTCTTACCTCCCTCCCCCCTCCCCAGCCTTCCCACTGTAATTTGACAGTCTGTTCAGTGCTTTACTGCCTCTGTATCTATCTTTTTGTTCATCAGGTTATAATGTTCTTTATTTTCCATAAATGAGTGAGATCATGTGGTATTTCTCTTTCACTGACTCTACAATCTACTTTTTACACTACTCTCTGCTGTGACCAGAACCATAAATATATATGGTTCTCAAACTCTATCAAGTATCAGAATCACCTGGAGGGTTTCCTCAGGTGAGGATTAACAAACAAAAAGCATTGCTAATACTCACATCCTGAATTCTGATTTATCAGGTTTGAAGTGAAGCTCTATAATTTCTTTTTCTTTTCTTTTCTTTTCTCTTCTCTTCTCTTCTCTTCTCTTCTCTTCTCTTCTCTTCTCTTCTCTTCTCTTCTTTTCTTTTTTCTTTTCTTTTCTTTGATTCTTTGACCAGAATCAAAACTGCAACTCCAGCCCTAGCTGGTTTGGCTCAGTGAATAGAGCATCTGCCGGTGGACTGAAAGGTTATATGTGCCCTCTCTGGGCATTGAATCTGCAGCCTTGGTGTTTTGGGATGATGCTCCATTCAGGGCTGGAATTTGCATTTCTAAAAGTTTCCCATGAGATGCCAATGCTGGTGGTCTGGAGACCATACTTTGAGAACCACTAGTCTAGACTAGAGAAACAAACTTTTGATGGTGCAGACACACTGTATATGCTGTAGGGTTCTTTGGCCTATGAAAGCGTGTTGGTAAATATCTGACTTGGAGGAAAGGGACTACACGTGGTACTCTCAGGAGGCTCACATCGCAAGGCTTTTTGAACACCCACAAAATACCAAGGTGAAGACACTTGTTTAAATGTTTATAAAAGCCCCCAGCAAAGCTAATTTGTGTAGTTATGGTCATTCTCGAGATAGTCTGAGGATGGAGAGCAAGGGGAAGCACATGGATCCCTTGTGATTGTTATATATATGCAGTTGGTGGAAGTCATTTTCTTAGGACATCTGGAAATGGACGAGAAAAGAGCAGATGGAAGAAATGGGAACATCATTCCTTTCCTTCTGTAACAAGGATCCACCAGTGTTGTAGGAGAGTTGTATACACATCTCCAGAACTATGGCTGCTTTCCTGAGGTTTTTAGCAATATTATTATTTTAACTGGAGGCCCAGTGCATGAAACTCGTGCACTGTGGTGGTGGGGGTGGAAGGGGGGTTCCCTCAACTCGGCCTATGCCCTCTTTCAGTCTGTGATGCCTCCGGGAATGTCTGCCTGCTGGTTTTCTTCTGACTACTTTTAAGATGTTCTCTGCCCTTTTTTTTTTTTTTTAGTTTCCCTCTAATGCACCCGGGTATTAATTTTTTGTCTCCTCGCAGTCCTCACAGTCCTTGCAGTCCTCACAGTGTAGGACCCCATGGGGAATGTCTGCTTAAGCCAAAGTCAAACATCCCTCTCACAGTTCAGGACCCCTCGCTCCTTCCCACCTGCCTGCTTGCTGCTTCTTACCACTTGGCTCACTGCTCCTTAAAGCTGCCACAGAGTCAGGAGAGACTTCTGCCACCACCACTGCGCTTGTTAGCTGTGGGCCCAGCTTCTGGCTGAACTGCGCTCCTTCCAACACTGGCATCTGCCCCCTAATGGTCAGTGCACATCATAGTGTCCAGTCGTTCTGATTGTTCCGCTATAACTGTTGCTTAGGCTTTTATTATATAGATGATCCAGGTGGCAGATTGGTTATGTTGTTTAGAAATACCCAGGCATGAACTTATTTATTCATTAACTGAGATGTTACAATTAAAATAACATGGTAATCCTATCTAATAAAAGAGTAATATGCAAATTAACCACCACTCTGTTATACCCACAAGCCACACCCACAAGCCAATCAGGAGTGAGTATGCAAATTAACCCAACCAAGATGGCTGTAGCCACGGAGAGAGCAGGAAGGAGGCGACTTGGGTTTCCCTATCAATGGAGGAAGCCAAGTTTTCTGCACAGGCCTCCACTCCAGACTACAAAGTTTCAATTACAGAAGATAAATAAATCCCAACAAAAGTGACAGCAGCCATGGACCTGGAGGGAACAGGAGGCTAGGGTTGCCTCCAGCGATGGAGGAAGCCAAGCTTCTGCAGCCCTGGTCTGCCATGGCCTCCACTTAATGCTACAGGATTTCAATTACAGAAGATAAATCCCAACAGAAATGGCTACCACAATGGAGCAAGCAGAAGGCTTGGCTCCGCTCCAGACTGCAAAGTTTCAATTGTAGAAGATAAATAAATCCCAGATACCAGGGCCTCTGCTTGCATCACCAGGGGGTGTGGCTGGCCTGCAAACCACCACAAGCCCCTCACCCAGGCTGCCCCATGCCCCAAGGGTACCCCCACCCTGATCTGGGATACCCTTCTGGGCAAACCAGCTGCTCCCCAGCCATATACCATGACTCTATCCTATCTAATAAAAGAGTAATATGCAGATTGACCATCACTTAAACACACAAGATGGCTGCCCCCATGTGGACACAAGATGGCCAGCAAAGGAGGGCAGTTTGGAGGGACCAGGTCTGCAAGGGAGGGCAGTTGTGAGCAATCAGGCCAGCAGGGGAGGGAAGTTGGGGGTGACTGGGCCTGCAGGGGAGGGCAGTTAGAGGCAAACAGGGTGGTGGGGAGCAGTTAGGCATCAATCAGGCTATCAGGGGAGTAGTTAGGGTGCTGGAAACCAAACATTGTCTCACTAATATAAAGATGTGAACAGGAGACCAGAAGGCTGGTCAACTTAAATTGCTCTGAAAGGTCAGAGCTTAATTACTTACTGTTTAGTTGAAACATTGTTCACTAAGGCAGCCTCTACCTGTTTGTTTCATGTTAATTTCTGTTCTTGTAATTTCCTGCCTAAAGGCTATGGGTGTGTCCCAAAGTCTTAATAAAAGGGAGAAAAAGTCCAGAGCAAGAGGTAGTCCTTTACACTAGAAGAAGGATCCTGCCTGGCCCCCCAATATCACCAAATTAATGATTTTCTAGTCTCTTTTTTTCATTTGCTTCATCCAGAACCAGAACCCTAAACCGGGAACCCTGAACCATGTAGGACGTGGAAAGAGGTTCCCACATTAGGGGGTGATCAGGCTGGCAGGCAGAAGCAGTTAGGAGCAAGCAGGAAGGCAGGCAAGCAAGCAGTTGGGAGCCAGCAGTCCTGAATTGTGAAAAGAGTCCCATATTGGAGAGGGTGCAGGCTGGGCTGAGGGACACCACCACCAACCATATGTATGAATTTCATGCACCGGCCTCTAGTAAAGAATATAAGCAGAAACCATGGCTGTGAGACCCCAACCAACCTGTGACATGGTTGCATGCACCTGGCTGGGTCTCTGGTCCTTGTGTCTGTGCTGCTCCCGGAGCTACAGAGAGGATGGTGCCGAGCGGCCCCAGAACCAACACGAGTGTGGTTGGAGTGGTCACAGGCTTGGCTCAGGGCTCACTGCTGCCTCTGGACATGGGGTGGATGATGAGACATCAAACTCCAGGAGAACCTGATGCTGCCATCAGCAATTGGCCTCCCCTGGTGGTCTTTATCATCAGTGTAAGCTCCCTGGCAAGAGCTTTCCTGACCTTGGGCTATTTCTTCAAAATCAAGGAGATGAAGTCACCGGGAAGGGCAGAGGACTGGAACACTTTTCTGCTGCAGCTTAATGACTTGGACTTGTGTGTATCAGAGAACGAAACAGTAAAGCATCTCACAAATGACACTGTAACTCTGGAAAACACAGTGACCAATGGGCAGGCAAAGTGTCTACCCAGTCTCCACAGGCACTGGAGGATTCAGGCCCTGTTAACATCTCAGGTGCAATCACCCTCACCCTGGACCCACTCACACCCTTTAAAGGGTACTCTTGCAATGTCACTCATTTGTACTCAACCATCTTAGGGCAGCATATTGGATTCTCAGGCAGGCAATCCCACGAAGAGATAAACATTAGCTTCACCCTGCCAGCTGTTTGGCGTGCAGATGACTGTGCCCTTCAGTCACTGTAAGCAGATGGCGTTCACAGCCTGCATGACGCTCACAGCCAACCCTGGTGTGTTCCCTGTCACAGTACAGCCACCGCACTGTGTTCTGGATGCCCACAGCAATGCCACGCTCTGGTACCAGATCTTCATGACTGCTAGAGATGCCAACAAAAAATATGCTCAAGATTACAATCCTTTCTGGTGTGATAAGGTGGTCAGTGGAAAAGTCTGTCACACTTTGATCCCAAGCTTACAGTTATTGTTCCAGATGATGACTGGTCATTCATTAATTTGCACTTCATGCACCCCAATTACTTCCTCTTTGTGATGGTGGTAACAAGGTTTTACTCTGCGGTTATCAAGGACAAACCTGGCAAATTGTGTCAGAGCACTGAATTTTGTCCTGAGAAGGTTGCTTTGGCTGATACCTAATCCCACAGCTACCCGTTTTCTGAGAGAGACTGAGTAAACCGTAAGCACTACCTCTAACGCCAGCCTGGGCCTGAACACTCTGTGAATACATTCTCTTGCAATGTTGGATTATTCCAGCCAAAGAAATTTCAAGTGCCTGTAATTGATTTGTCCATATTGATAAAAACCTATTCAGAAATTGATCCACTAATGCACAAACCCCATATCCCTCCTTGTGGACTTGGAAGGATGATCCACATAGTGCCAACCACGATGCCTGATCTTACTGCCTCAGAGCAGGCCTTGCTATCTCTACCAAGGTCTCAGGGCAGTTCATGGCTGGAGGGGTTGAGGTTTGCTACAGTTTGTAAAAGTCTGCACCTTTGACATGATAATTGCATTTCCCAAGCCACCAATCCATTTTGTGGATTTTACATGTCTGTGGCTTAATAATCATAGTACCAATAATAATAATACCCTTTTCTCTGTTTTGTTTGTAAGGAAACATACATACCTTTTTAAGTTTTCTTTTGAAAAAAAAATAGCCACATTGTAATATTATTCTAATTAAGACCACTTGTGCTTTCAAAATCTTGAGTAAAATGTTCCATGTTTTTTAAAAAAAGAATAAAATAAGGACTTTGAGCAATTATGCTCTGTTAATATTGAATGTAGTTATCCAAACTTCTCACTGTTTTATGCATTTATTCCACTTCATACAGGAACACACTACACTACAGTTATGATTGATCGCATTGTTCATTTGAAACAGAAATTAAGTCTGAAATGGTAGTGATCTGATTCTGCATAGAGAGCTGGTGCCTTGCTGCTACCCAGCCTGGACTGGAGTGATCTCTACCCACTGGTACCCTCTGCACTGCCTGTTCCAGGGGCCTTACATCGAGGCACTTGTCTCTGTCAGGTTCCACAAAGCTCTGAGTATCCAAGGCACTGAATTTCACAGAAGAACTAAGTACTTGGCAGGGAATAAAACCTTGAACCCAGGACTGTTTCGAATCAAGATCTCATTTAGGCATAGTCTCATTTAGGGAGGATTTTCTGGAGGAGAGAACATCAGTCTCACACAATGTAGTATTCTGTATCACTGGGGTTGACCAGACCACCCAAAAAAACAGGTCTTTACTTGCCATCATTTTGGCTACTTCCCCTTCTCACTGAGTTGCTTACACTAAATTGCATTTCTTTCAGCCATTTGCCATAGGCTTTCACCAGGCAGCATTAAAAAAAGTGAGGGAAAGGGGTTGGAAGACCTCATACTTATGACATTTACCTTTTGGGTTGTTGAAATACATTGCCCATTACTTTACACATGTAAACATTCAACCTTTATATTTATAAAATGTTTCAAATTTACAGAAAGTAATAGATCCAAAGGAGTCATAAAACCTTTATTTTTTTGCCATATCTATTTCATTTCGAAAAAAGAAGTAGAATGTGTTCATTACAATTTACCATTTCCCCCACCGAACTCCTTTCCCTTCCCGACTCCCTAGAAATAACCCTTGTCCCAGAGTTTGTATGTATCTTTCCTGTCCACAGTTTGTGTGCTGTTAGTGCATGGCCAAGTATCTACAAACAATATGTAGTCTTACTCGAAAGGTTTTCTAAAGTTTCCATGAAGCGTCCTATAGCACATCTACATTTGCATACAGTGGTCTCTTCGTGAGGAGATTTGTGAGAAACTTGTATTGGGTGTGATGCTGAGCATGTTTTTTTTCTCAGGAACATCATGGAACATGTATGTGGAACTCCGTGCAGGGCTGGTAGAGAATCTGAACTCTCATTTGTCCACTGTCATCTTGTCTGTTTACTTCATCTGATTAGTTCCTTACCTTATTTTCCATCTGCCTACATTTATTCATTAATTTATTTTATTCATTAATTTCTTGAAGCTTGTTGCATTTATATTTTTGTATCAAGATCCCCCTTTCCCTTACATTTTTGAGCTCCACTTCCTCTCCCATTCAGTGCCTCCTCTAGTTACATACTAGTTACCAGCAGGCACTAACACCCATCCCCTCACCCCCTTGAGCAAGGAACCCAAGACAATAGGCGGGATTTACTATATGCTAAGCAGGACATTGTTTAGCAAAATAAATTTGATAAGCCTAAAATCCAGGTGCATTATTTGTTAATATCCAAAAAGATAGGTACAAAATGTGCAATGGATTTCTATATTAAAAGACTTCCTTCCCAGGAGTTAGCCCCTGTAGTTTATTCCCCTGTCCAAAAGTTGTTTTCGGTAGTAGAAACAGCCTTAGGATAGTGGGCTGATGAGCGCACATAGCAATATTTTTATAATTCGGAGCCAAGATGATAGTACAGCAAAGGAGCAGAAGCCTGAGGAAGCTATTAACAATTTAAGAATTTATCATTTCCAGTTAGTACAGGAATGCTAATTCCATTTCCAAGGAGAAACATAAAAATGGCATGTGTTAGGACTCTTAGAGATATACTTTGTATAGCAGAATATTAAAATCTCAGAGTTTGGTGTTTTTACCCCTTGAGATTTGCTAAGTTTCCCTCCACCTTATAGTTAAGCACAACTCTGGGATAGTGTTTATAGGCAGTCATTCCAAATGCATCTGAACTCATCTCCTTGGAGTTACAATGGGCGCCTTGAATGGCTGTGTTAGCCTCAAGATAACCAAGTGATCCACAAGATTTAGGCAAGAGACAAAAGTAGTTATACATTAATTTTAATATGAAAGAGCATTTTTGAACAAGATAGAAATGTTTAATCAAATAGGGGTAAGTTTCTATAAGACATATAGAGAAATTAGTATCTATAATTGTTTTTTAAATGACAAATAATTATGAATTTTAGAATCATATTGATATTCATCCATGTGTTCAACTGAGGCTCTCTTTTTTCATATTCAGGACATCACAGCTCTAATATCTGCACATATTATTGTATTGTTAAGTAATACAGCTTTCTTTATGAATATACCGATCATAATAATGTCATACTACCTTATTCATTTTTCCACATGTGCATATACTTATAGATAAAAATATTTACTGAGTTCATTGTACTACAGATACTCAGGTACTAGAAATACAAAGATAAGTAAGGTCTATACCGTGCTGTCAAGAAACTGACATCTTTTTGGTAATTGATAGAATTATTAGCAGGTAATTATAGTAAAATGTTATTATTGATATTGTTGATTAATATAAAAAATGTATGAAATACTGACAAAGAAGTAAATTAATCCTGCCAGAAATCATCAAGGGTAGTAAAAAACAGAGTTTACATTTGAATAAGGATAATTTAAGACAGCATTCCCTGACTCCTCAGAACAGATTTACTCTTCCTTGATCTCTCTCCCCAGAATAAGGTATGCCTATCTTTATTAGTATGTATTATTGTATTTCATTATAGTTAACTAGAGGCTCAATGTACAAAAATCTGTGCAAGAGTAAGCCTTCCTTCCCCTGGCTGCTGATACTGGCTTTCCTCGGCACCCAGGACCCAGGTTTCCCTCCTCCGGCTGCCAGCAGGCACCCAAGATCTAGGCTGGCTTTCCTTGGGCTGCCCACAGGCACCGGGACCCGGGCTGGCTCCCTCCAGCCTCAGCTTCATGTCTGGAATGATGTCTGGAGGACATCAGTCTAATTAGCATATTACCCTTTTATTATTATAGACTAGATGTCCAGTGCATGAAATTCATGCATGAGGGGTGTCTCTCAGACTGGCCTGCACCCTCTTCAATCCGGGACCCCTTTGGGGATGTCTGACTGCTGGTTTAGGCCCCATTTGTGGGATCAAGCCTAAACTGTCAGTCAGACATCCCTCTCACAATCTAGGACCACTGGCTACTAACCACTTACCTGCCTGCCTGCCTGCCTACTTCCCTCAACTGCCCTCCCTTTCCCTTCCCTCCCCTCCTCTGTCAGCCTGGTTGCTCCCAACTGCCCACCCCTGCCAGCCTGATCATCCCCAACTGTCCTCCCCTGATGGCCTGATCACCCCTAACCCCCTGCCAACCTGATCTCATCCCCAACTGCCCTCCCCTACAGGTCAGTTCACTCCCAACTACCCTCCCCTACCAGCCTGATCACCCCTAACTGCCTCTGCGTTGGCCCCCACCATCATGGCTTTGTCTGGAAGGAAGTCGGACATCCAGAAGATGGCCTGTCAACCCAGTCTAATTAGCATAATTACCCTTTTTTTGTATAGATAGATTATATAGGATAAGATTGCTTAAATGGGTGGCGGAGAGCCTTTTTCAGCAGGAGAAGATGCTCTTGGCAGACAAAAGGAACTTCTTTAAGTGGAAAAGAAAAGACCATCACTAGAAATAATAAAATATATGAAAGAAAAAAAAATCTCACTGATAAAAGCAAACATAGTAAAGATAATAGATCAATTACTTATAAAACTAGTATGAAGATAAATATAGTAAATCATCTATATTTACAATAATTAGTTAAATAAATAAAAAGTTATAAAATATGATGGCAAAAACATAAAATGTGGTTGTTAGGGATGTTAAAATGTGTTTTTAGAATGTGTTCTAACTTAAGTGATCATCAAACAATTGCTATATACATAGGTAGTTATTGTGAAACCTGATGGTAACCACAAACCAAGTACCTATACTATATACACCAAAAAATGAAGAGAAAAGAATCCAAACATAACACTTAATAAAGTCATCACAAGTGAAGAGAGCAGAAAAGAAGAAAGGAACAGATAACTACAAAAACAACCAGAAAACAATTAACAAATAGCAATAAGTACATATGTATCAATAATTATTTTAAATATAAATGGCCTAAATGCAGACGGTGGCTGAATGGATAAAAATATTACATATATATACTGCCTACAGGAGACTCACTTCAGCTCTAAAGACATACACACAATGAAAGTGAATGGATGGAGAAAGATATTTTATGCAAATGGAAATGGAAAGAAACCTGGGATAGCTTTTGTCTACCAGAGAAAAAAAGACCTTAAAACAAAGACTGTAACGAGATGCAAAAAGCCATTACATAATGATAAAGGAATCAATCTAGTAAGAGGATATAACACTGATATCTATGAATCCTGTGTAGGAACACCTAAATACATAAATAAAAAATTAACAGACACTAAAGGAGAAATTGATAGTATGACAGTAATAGTAGGGGACGTTAGCACCCTACTTACATCAATGACAAGATCATCTAAACCAAAAATCAATAAGGAAACATTGGCTTTAACTGATACATTAGACTTAGTAGGTATAAATGAAGTATTCCATCCCAAAATAGCAGAAACACATTCTTTTCAAGTGTATACGGCACATTTTCCAGGATAGGTCATATGTTAGTTCACAAAACAAATTTCAATAAACTTAAGATAATTAAAATAATATTAAGCAATGTTTCTAACCACCACAGTATGAAACTAGAAATGAATTATATGGAGTACAAACATATGGAGACTAAAAAACATGCTACTAAACAATCAATGAGTCAATGAAGAAATCAAATAGGAGATAAAATAATACATTGAGAGAAATAAAAATGGAAACACGGTATTCCAAAATCTATGGGATGCAGCAAAAGCAGCTAGCTCTAAAGCAGAAGTTTATAGCAATGCAGGCCAACATTAAGAAACAAACAAAAATTCAAATAAACAATTTAATCTTAGACAAAAAGGAACTAGAGAAGAAGAACAAACAAAAAAAGTTAGTAGAATAAAGGAAATATACATTAGAGTGGAAATAAATAGACTAAAAAACAACAGAAAATAGTAGTGAAACTAACAGTAGGTTTCTTGAAAAGATAAAATTAATAGCCTTTAGCCAGATTCATCAAGAAAAAAAAAGAGAGATGAATCAAATTAAAAAATCAGAAATAAAAGAGGAGACATTAAAACCAACACCACAAAGGATTTTTAAAAAAATACTAGGAACAATTATACACAAATTGGATACCCTAGAAAAAATTGATTAATTTCAATAATATACAATCTTCCAAGACTGAATTGGGAGGATATAGAAAATCTGCACAGACTAACTACTAGTAATGAAATTAAATCAGTAATAAAATTTTAAAAAAACCTCCCAACAAACAAAACTCTAGGACCAGATGTCTTCACAAGTGAATTCTACCAAATATTTAAAAAGAGTTAATGCCTATGCTTCTCAAGCTATTCCAAAAAATTGGAGAGAGAGGAACATTTCCAAACTTATTCTATGGAGACAGCATTACTTTGATACCGAAACCAGACAAAAATACTATCAAAAAAGTTACAGACCAATATCCCTGATGAAGATGAATGCAAATATCCTTAGCAAAATATTAGCAAACTGGCCCTAGTCAATTTGGCTCAGTGGATAGAATGTCGGCCTTCGGATCAAAGAGTCACAGGTTTGTACCTGTCAAAAGCATGTACCTTGGTTGCAGGCTTCTCCCTGGCCCAAGCCATGGTTGGGGCTATTGCAGGAGGCAACCAATCAACATGATTGTCTCTGTTTTTATCTCTTCTACTCTCTCTAAAATCAATGGAAAAATATCCTCAAGTAATGATTAAAAAAAGAAAAAGAAAAGGCAACTTCCTGGCAGTTGGGTGTAACTAAGTAGTTGAAGTTCAACCTATGGACCTGGAGATCATGGTTATATTCCCCATTAGAGCACATGCTGAGGTTGTGGGCTCAATCCCTAGCAGGGATCATGCAGAAGGCCAGCAATCAATGATTCTCTTTCATTACTGATGTTTCTATCTATCTCCCCCTCTCCCTTCTTTTCTAAAATCAATAAAAATATCTTATTTAAAAAAAAAAAGATTGGATTATCTAAAAAAAAGTCAACCTATTCAATGGGAGTAAATATTTGCAAGTGATATATATAATAAGAGATGATATCCAAAATATATAAAACAACTCATATAACTCAATATGAAAAATACCCCCAAACAACTTAATTTTTTTATTAATTTTTATACATATCTCCCCATTGCCCCCCCTCCCAGGCATACCCCTACCCCCCCAATGTCTATGTTCATTGGCCAAACAACTTAATTTAAAAATGGGCAGATTACCTAAATAGACATTTTTCCCAAGAAGACATATAGATGGCCAACAGACACATGAAAAGATGCTCAAAACCACTAAGCAAATCATAGCCACAGTGAGATATAACTTCATCCCTGTTATTATCAAAGACAGCAAATAGATGTTGCCAAGGATGTGGAGAACCTTTGTGCATTGTTGGTGGGAATGTAAATTAGTATAGCTACCATGGAAAACAGTGTAGAGGTTACTAAAAAAATTAAGAACAGAACTGCCACATTACCCAGCAATTCCATTTTTGGGGCATTTACCTGAAGAAAATAAAAATACTAATTTGAAAAGATAGATGCTCCCCTATGTTCATTGCTAAATATAAATGGGCTAAATGTAGACGGTGGCTGAATGCATTATTTATAACTAGAGCACCAGTGCACAAATTTGTGCACCTTGAAAGGAACTGTAGGCTGCAAGACTGCAATGGGCACAGGGGTGGGTCTAGGTCCATCTTCTGTGCCCCTGCCAAGCCCCTCCCACCTTGGCCCCTGGTCTCCTCTCTGCTGGCAGCCCTGCTCCTGCTGCTGTCACTCCCATGTGCTAACAGTGCCAGCCCCACTTGCACCTGCTGACAGTGCACAGTAATTGGAGCTGGCTTCAGCAAATGAGTGTGAGAAGTGGATGCTGGCCCCAATTGCCCCTCAGGAGCAGAAGGAGGTAAAGAAGCCCTGAGGGGCAATCAGGGCCAACAGCCATCACTCACACCACTGACAGTGCTGAGCAATTGGAACTGGTGCAGGATGCTGGCAGTGGGTGTGAATGCCAGGTGGGACCATGGAACACAGGAGCAAAGAATTTTAATTAACCACCAGAAGATCCCCTGATGATAGCAATCAGCACCCCACCTTGGTCTGGAGCCCCCACTCACCTGCTGCACCATCCCGCCATGGCCTTCGCCTGCCATGTTCCATATGCGCCCCCTGATGGTCAGTGCACTGTTCAGTTGTTTGGTTGTTTTGCCATTTGGTCCATTTGCATATTAGCCTTTTATTATATAGGATAGCCAAGATAAAGAAGCTACCTAAGTGTTCATTGATAGATTAACACGATAGCACCCAGCCTATCTTATCTTCCAGACGGAAAGTATAGTGTCAGTCACCAGTGACTGACCGGCCCCTTAACGTGTTAATGGATAAAGAAAATGTGGTGCACATACACTCAGGAATATTACTTAGCCATAAAAACAATGAAATCTTGACATTTACAACAACATGCATGTAGTTGGGATATTATGCTAAGTTAAATAAGTTAGAAAGAGAAAGACAAATATCATATGATTTTACTTATATGTGAAATCTGAAGGCAAAACAAATAAAATAGAATCAGACTCATAGAAACACACACAAAAACTGACCAATAGCAGAATGATTAAATTAGGGTAAATTTAGTGGCAAAAGGTTGGGGAGGTAGGAAAAATAAGTGAAAGGGATTAAGAGGTACAAACTTCCATCTTATATAATAAAAGTGTAATATGCAAATTGACCATCACTCTAACACACAAGATGGCTGCCACAAGATGGCCAGCAGGGGAGGGCAGTTGGGGGCAACCAGGCCTGTAAGGGAGGGCAGTTGTGGGCAATCAGGTAAGCAGGGGAGGGCAGTTGGGAGTCACCAGGCCTGCAAGGCAAGGCAGTTGGTGGTGACCTGGCCTGCAGGAAAGGGCAGTTGGGAGGGAGGGGACCCAGGCCTGCAGGGGAGAGCAGTTGGGGTGGGGGGCAGGCCTGCAGGGGAAGACAGTTAGGCATCCATCAGGCTGGCAGGCAAGAAGTTAGGCATCCATCAGGCTGGCAGGAAAATGGTTAGGGGCAATCAGGAAGGCAGGCAGAGGAGCAATTGGAGCCAGCAGTCCTGGATTGTGAGAGGGTCCCAGATTGGGACTGGGATCAGGCCTAAATGGGCAGTGGACATCCCTCAAGGGGTCCCAGATTGGAGAGGGTGCAGGCTGGGCTGAGCACCCCCCCTTCCCCCCCATGCACGAATTTCATGCACCAGGTCTCTAGTTTATAAAATAAATAAGTCATGGAGATTGAATGTACAGTATAGGGAATATAGTCAATAATATTGTAATAACTATGTGTGGAGACAGATGGTTATTAGACTTGGTGTGGTGATCATTTTGTATCATATTTAAATGTTGAATCACTGTTGTATGCTGAAACTAATATAATATTGTATGTCAACTATGATTCAATAAAAGAGAAATTAGAACAATAATTTATTACTCTAAAAGGTATCAATTATAAGGAAAGATTAAGCATTTAGGTTGTATTTCATGTACAAACAGTTCATTGGGTAATCAAGTAGCCCTAGCTGATGAGTGAGAGCTCTTTACAGAAAATTTCCACATAATAGAAGTATCCTACCTAATAAAAGAATAATATGCAAATTGACGATCACTCCAAAACACAAGATGGCTGCCCCCATGTGGTCAAAAGACAAAGAGAATATTAAAAGCAGCAGGAGAAAAACAGTTAATTACCTACAAAGGAGCACCCATCAGATTTTTAGCTGATTTCTCAACAGAAATTATGCAGGCCAGAAGGGAATGGCAAGAAATATTCAAAGAAATGAATAGTAAGAACCTACAACCAAGATTACTCTACCCAGCAAAGCTATCATTCAGAATTGAAGGGCAGATAAAGAGCTTCACAGACAAGAAAAAGCTAAAGGAGTTCATCACCACCAAATCAGTATTATATGAAATGCTGAAAGGTATTCTTTAAGAAGAGGAAGAAGAAGAAAAAGATAAAGATAAAAATTAGGAACAACAAATACATATCTATCAACAAATGAATCTAAAAGTCAAGTGAATAAAAAATCTGATGAACAGAATAAACTGGTGAATATAATAGAATCAGAGACATAGAAAGGGAGTGGACTGCCAATCTTTGGGGGGAAAGGGATACAGGGGTACAGGAAGAGACTGGACAAAAATCGTACATCTATAGATGAGCACAGTGGGAGGAGGTAAGAGCAAAGTGTAGGGTGGGAACCAGGTGGAAGGAAGCTATGGGGGCGGGGGAAGAGAGGAACAATTGTAATAATCTGAACAATAAAGATTTATTTTAAAAATATATATCATTTAAACCCAGAAAATGTGTACTTTGGTTGGGGTATATTAACAAGTTTGAGTATGAATATGTATTATTTTTTAGCCAATAGAGAACATCTATTCCTTCCAAATAATTCCTAAACTTTTACTGTATTTGACAGTTACAAAGAACTATTGGTGTGTTTTTTTTTTAATGATAGTGTTGTGGAATTTTGATTTTCAAATTTATCTTATTGGATCTCTCTCTCTCTTTCCCTCTCCATTCCTCCTTCCCTCCCTCCCTCTCCTTTCTCCCCTTCCTCTCTTCCCTCCCTCCCCTTCTCCAGTCAAAAACATACTTCGCTAGCTGTGGGTTCCTAAGTTATAGTGATTTTAAAAATAAAACGAATTCACTCCCCAGCACTGAGGGTATCTTAACTGTCTTCTTTCTCTTTCCTAAGTTTATTTGGTTGTTTCTCACACTTATTATTCTAGAATAACTACACCCAGTTTGTGGAGTTGTATAAACTATCTGGATACTATTTTGTTTAGAATTGTACTGATTTTTGTAAGAATAACTGAGATAATTGATTTATTAACAATATTGTATGGTCTCACCTAGGAGCAAGGTGTTTCTGACTCTACTATTCTGGTCTTCTTTTAAATCTGCCAATAGATTTTACAGATTTTTTTTCACATTGTTCTTGCACATTTCTTCTTTTCTATCACTGTGAATGGGCTTTTTAAAAATAGCATTTCTAACTAAATATTAGTAGTTGTGTGAGAAGTTCTTGATTTTCATATGTTGCTTTTATATCTGAATCTGAAAAAATTGTCATAATTTTTAAAAATGGATTGGAAGTCATCTAAATCTTTATCAATAGAGGAATGATTAAATTAAGGCAAATCTAATTAATAGGACATGATACAGCTCTTTAGAAAAAAAATGTTTATAGTAACAGAAAGAGAGAGAGAGAGAGAGAGAGAGAGAGAGAGAGAGAGAGAGAGAGAAAGACAAAACCATCTCTAAGATAAAGTGAAGACCTAGCCAATGTGGCTCAGTTGGTTGAATGTCATCCCATGCACTGAAAAGTCACTGGTTCGATTCCTGGCCAGAGCACATGAACAGGTTGTGGGCTTGATCATCAGTTGGGATGCGTGAAGGAGGCAGTCACATTGATATTTCTCTTTCACATCGATGTTTCTCTCTCCTTCCCCCTTCCTCTCTCCCTAAAAAATCAATAAAAACATATTTTTAAAAATAAAGTGGGGAAAAAACAAGTAAGAAACAAAGAATAATGGCATAGTGAGGCTTAAAGATGTAAATGACTACAGGTAGATATATGGATAAACCCTATAAATGCATAGAATAAGATCTGGAAAATGCATCCCAATATTAACTGTGTTTACCCTTTGATTGGGGAATAAAAAAGATTTTTTATTTTTTTCTATATATATTTTTGCATTTAAATTTTTTCTAAAATGTGATTTTAATAATGCTTTTGTAATTTGAAAAATATTTTAAAGGTGAGAAAATAAGATGCTGGGAATAGACAAGTTGATAAAGATTGACATGGAGGAAGCTCTGGGGAGGGTGGATATATGTCCATAGAAAACCCTCACGGGTCATTAATTTCTACAATATCTTTAAAGTCACTTCCATTTGGCTTTGGAAATCTGTGGCTCTACACAGCCTGTCAGGAAGTATTACCAGATCTATTAGAGCAGAAAATGAAGATAAAATATAACACAACTGCCCAGTGAAATCAGTGGAGACAACCCCTCCCCTGTGTTTATCTACCTCATGTGATGTCTCCCATGCTAGGGCCATGGACTAGTGAAAGACCTAAATAAATTAGCTGGCTAAATGAATTGGATAATTTTCCTTCTAGCCCTCTCTCCTTGTCAGCTGGAAACAAGATGAGACCAGCCTTTATTTCCTAGGTCTTTCTAGTGTCTAGGTTTTCTGCATGGGAAATTCTTTCAACCTGAAGAGCGGAAGGGGATACCAGTTAGTTTACCTGCCTCAGGTAGCTTGAGGCCCACTTGTTTGCTCTAAAGCAAGGCTATCCCTGGGCTTGGTATGTGAGGTCTTTATGAAAGGTGCCTGACTGTCTCTCATCGCCGTAGATGTTTGTGTGGTATCCCTTGCAATGAATTAGTTACGTCTTTAAGTTGTGCCATAAGCAAGTTTCGGCAGATGTGTAACCTGGACTTCTATTTTATACACATTAAGTGGAGATCAATGATGAACCCCTAACAGAGTGTCTAGCAGTGGTTTTCAAAGTTTAATATAGGAATCACATCAGCATGCCGATAGGGTCTGGGGTAGACAGAAGCTCCTAGGTCTGTGGATGTGGCTGGTTTGAGGAACCACACTTAAAGTATTAGCAGTGAATGGCATATGCTTGGTGCTCAATAAATTTTTGTTGAATGAGTCCTTTTCTGTCCTAACCTCCAGAAATGTAGAACCTCCTGTAGAGGCACACACTTCCTCTTTTGTGTCTATGTTAGACAATGAGAAAATTTTACTGCAAAGCTAAGTCTATCAAGCTATTGTGTTTCACATACTTCCACCCTCACCCCAAAGTTCTACTCACACAGTTTCATATAGCCAACATCATTCTGTGCAACTTGACCTGGTCACCCTCTCCCAGCCCAATGTAGCAAAATTACCTGTCTCTGCACCTGTAAGATGCCCCATTGGAACTGCACATCACATCACAGGCAAAGCCAAGAGGGAAATGGAAGGCTCTTTATGTAAAACCAGGTTTCCCTCAGAGCCACTGTCCCTTTCCTACTCTGGGATAGTGATTTGCAGAAGCACTAAGTTGGTTCACAAAACTTAACAAACCAAAAAGTGAAAATCTAGCATCACATGAACTCTGATAGAGGTGCCCTAAACAGAGCAAGGATTAAAAGTTAACTAGACTGGTTCTGGCTGGTTCAGTTGGTTTGGAAGTTGTCCTGTACACTAAAGAAGGTTGCGGGTTTGATTCCCAATTGGGTCACATACGTAGGTTGTGGCTTTGATCCTCAGGTGGGGCATGTATAGGAAGCAACAAGTCGATGTTTCTCACATTGATGTTTCTCTCTTTCTCTCACTCTTCTTCTCTCTCTAAAAAAAATAAAAAATATATATCTTCAGGTGAAGACTTAAAAAAAAAGTTAACTAAACTGGTATCTTGAGAAATGTATTGCCTACTTAGATTTTCCTTTCACTTGAGATAAAATAATGTTTGCCTGTTGAGCTATGGTGAAAATGCCTCATAAATTAGAATCTCAAGTCTGGTTCTTTTTGGAGTTATTTCCCTTAGAGTAGGATCAAAAGCTGAGCTGGGAAATGAGCCGAATATGTATGTTGAAATATTCTTTTGGAAAGGACTAGGTATGTTTTGGACAGATGGAGATGTTAGTTTTATTGTGTGAAACCATGTTTAATATTTTAAGAACTATCTTGTTCAAGATGACTGAAATGTGTAGACAGAAAAATTTTGTTGTCTTACAATCAATTTAACAGTTATTCTCACTTATTGGCCACTCATCTGGGAACTCTGGGGGTACAGTGTTAGCACAATCCACTTGGGGATTCTAGCATGTGCACATTAGCAGAATAGATTGGGCTGTGATTTGTAGCACAAGCCTGCTTTTACAGGGAGCATTTTCCACCCACCCACAGCTTCTCCGTGATGTTGGAATCTGTCTAGTCGGTGGAGGATCAGTAGCTTAAGGAGCTAATGAATATTCATTTCTTTTCCCTGAGTGCAAAGTAAAATAACCAGTAATTAGTATAATATTTAATACTTCTATTCAAAATAAATAAATCTTTTGTGGAAAAAAAACCCTAATTATTATAATGTAGCAAATTCCGCATATGTAACTGGAATTGGATGTGGTAATTTGAAAATGCTTCTAAGCCCTCATTTACATGTTTGAGATTAGTTAATTATTCCCCTTGTATGCATAAAACAGAACTTTAAATTTTTACCTGCATTTATTATTCATTTTCCTATCTCTCAAGCTTAGCTGAGTCTAATATTTAAATTTTACATTTTCTTCAATACTGGAGATATTTGTATTTTGAAGTAATGTTTTGAGTTTGCTCTTGTCCTCCCTTTCTCTTGTTCCACAGATACAGGATGCAAATGGCTTATGGCTATTCCCAGATGGTGTTTCTTATCTGATCCTTGGTTCATGGGGCAGGGTATAGTGGTTCCAATTTTTTTAGATATACATTTTAATACATAATACATGTCAGCACTGAGCAGGGTACTTTCACACATATCATCATGTTTTATTCTGCACCCGTACCATGGATTTGTTTTTCTACTGCTATTTTATAGATGAGAAACTGAGCTCAAAAAGGTTAACTCCTTTCGTGCAAAGTATAAAATTCTAAATTATCCATTTATCTGAGTCTAAATCCAGTTTACACCACAACGACAAGTTGCTGAGGCAGGAAAGGTTTGGAGGAGGTGATGGTATGCTTGTGTTATCATGGGCTTGGGTGCTTGTGAGTGCTAACTACTGCTGGGGGTGAGGGACAGCCCAGCATCATTGGCCTTGCAGGCAAATACTTGCTGGGCCTGTAATCAGCAAGGACCCCAGATCTATAGCCCAGTGGTTTCTCAGTGACACTGGCTAGTGCCTGCCAGAGAGAATTCACTTTCTTGCCCAAATCCAAATGTATGGATCTATGTAGGATGTGGTCAAAATCCACAAAGATTTACAGTATTGTAATTTCTCAATTCTGTGAAAAAAAATTGGAAGCTGACATCCTGTGAGTTTGTATGATTCATTTTGGGGTAGGGAGCAGAGGCAAGAGCCTCAGTTTTAGATTCTTTATGAAAGAGTCCCAGGACTAGAATAAAATTCTGATTTCTGACCATGTACTATAGGCCCCAAGAGGCCCAGCTACTGCCTGCTTCCCCCAGATCCTCATGTGTCCCCTTCCATTTCTTTTCCATGCTCAGCCTCCTCCGGCCACACTAGTCACCTCCTTTCTGTTCCTCCAATTTTGCAAGTTTGTTCTTGCCTCAAAACCTTTTCATTTAGCCCTAGCAGGTTTGGCTCAGTGGATAGAGTGTCCAGGTGTGAACTGAAGGGTCCCAGGTTCAATTCAGGCCAAGAGCACATTCTCAGAGTGTGGGTCGATCTCCGGTGGTGGCGGGTGTGGGGTGTGTGTGTGTGTGTGCAAAAGGCAGCTGATCAATGATTCTCTCTCATCATTGATGCTTCTCTCTCTCTCTCTCTCTTTCTCTCTCTCTCTCTCTTCCTCTTTGTCTCTCTCTCTTTCTCTCTCTTCCTCTCTGAAATCAATAAAAATATAAACAAAAACCTTTGCATTTATTGTTCCTCCTATTGGGGTGATCTTCCCTGTTACCTCCAGGTGGCTGATTTTTTTTTACCTTATCTTTGGGCTTCAGTTCAGATACCTCCTCCACAGGGAGCCTTCCCTGACATGCCTCATCTACAGGGGTCTCTCCCCATGATCACCCACAACCCAGCAGGGACTCATTATCCTAAGATCCGGTTCACTCAACTTCAGAGCACATTTGCTTTCTGAAATGGTCTTTATCTTTATACTATTTTGTTTTCACTTTGGCATCTAGAGCAGCTCTGATACATAATAGGTACTTGATAAATGTGTTGAATAAATGAATGCATAACTCCAGGAATGAATGGAAATTAGACTCAAAGAATTACACATTCTAGCATTTGAAGGCACTTGCTAGCTAATCAATCCCAACTTTACACCCAGTATCTGTATTTCATTATTTCCAGTGAGAGAAAGCTCATTCTTTTAAATAACAGTCTCCAATTTTTATATTACGAGGCAGTGTCGGATTGTGAAAAATAAGTCAAACTCGCCTTAATTCAAATCTAAATCTGTTATATACTAACTGTGAGTCTTGGTAAGGTGTCCTGTTTCATCTGAAAAGGGTCTAACAATACCTACCTGGGCAAACTGTTGTCAGAAATAAACAAAGCCATGTAGACAGAGAGTCATACTGGTACATATTTATAAACACATTAGAGACCCAGTACATGAATTTGTGTGTGTGCGGGGGGGGGGATCTAGCTGTCCTAGCCATAATCAGGGTGGATCAGGGCTGGGCCTATCGGGAGGAGGAGACAGTAGGCTGGCTGGCCCATCCCCATTGGGGCCCCAATTAGGGTCAGGCCAGCTAAGAGGAGGAGCTGCCAGTGATTGGCCAGTGGGCCCTGACCCCAATTGAGGTGGGGGGGCTGATTGAGGGTGGGTTCATCTGTGGGGAGAGGCTGTGGGTGGTGGGCCAGCTAGTCCCACCTCCAAATGGGTAGGGGGACTGATCAGGGGTCAGTGGCTGGGGGAGGGGGCATGGGAGGTTGGCCAGCCAGCCCCAACCCTGATTGGTGTGGGGGGGAGCAATTGGGGATGAAGCTGGCTGGGGGAAGGGGCCACAGGCTGATCAAGATGGTGGAGGCCCATTGGGGGTGGGACTAGCCAGGGGGAGGGGGCCACAAGCAGTTGCCCCTGATCAGAGTGGGGGGACCGATCTAGGGTGGGGCCAGGCAGGCAGGGGCTTCAGGAGATTGGCCAGCTAGTCCCACCCCTTGATCAGGCCAGTTCGCTGGCCACAGTGGGCATCATAGCAACCAGTCATTCCAGTGGTTTCAGTGTTGTGGTCACTAGCTTTATATATATATATATATAGACTAGAGGCTCAGTGCATGAAATTAGTGCATGGGGGCAGTCCCTCAGCATAGCCTGCACCTTCTTCAATCTGGGACTGTTGGTTCCTAACTGCTCACCTGCCTGCTTGCCTGATGCCCCTAACTGCTCTCCCCTGCCAGCCTGATTGCCCCTAACTTCCTCTGTCTCAGCCCTGCCACTGAGGCTTTGTCCCAGAAGGATGCCTAGAAGATGTCAGATCTAATTAGCATATTACACTTTTATTAGTATAGATGGTATAGAAAGGTTAGCATATTAAGGGAGTCAGATAAATTTTATTTTTCTTCTTTTTCTGTTTGCTCTAATTCTTGGTCCTGTACTGTACATTACACACACATTCACATATAATTCTTCCCAAGAGATAGGTACTGCACATCAGTCCTATTTTACAGATGAGAAAACTGAGGGTAATGCTGTTAAGTGATTTGGCCAAAGTGCCCCTTCTAAAAAATGGTGCAGTCATTGTCGTCAAGTTTTCATCCCCCCCAAAGCTACCTCCTTCCTCTGCTCCCAACACCAAAGAGCAAGCAGGTTGATAAAATGGAAGGATATAAATCTATTGGCCAATTTAATTCTCAGAATGGCAGAGGGCATCTGCTCCACCCGCAGGAAGCACAGTTGACTAGAGCTAAAGGGCCTGTGCAAAAGAGATGAGCAAACATGTGCAAAGGAGGATACACCAACCTCTCATGAGAGGGCCCCAGTCCCTCTGCCTTTAGAGCACCACACCCCTTCTTTAGTTAATTCTGGCATTGACTCTGAAATGAATTAAAGTGATGGGCAAGTTGTTATCACTTGTTATGATTATTGCATACCAAGGAAATCTAGCAAGTTGCTACTGGGCACTGTGATGCCTCAGCCACAGTTGCTGGGTATCATAGGAGCTAATTTGGAAGTGGTCATTTAGGTGGGCAGCAGGGCAGCAGAGAGCATGTGATTCAGAGTCAGACTGGAATTTAAACTCATTCCATCATGTACC
>PVJN01032181.1:6260-24428 GCA_004026805.1 Lasiurus borealis | reverse complement strand
AGGAGGAGAAGGAGGAGGAGGAGGGGGAGGAGGAGGGTAGAGGAGGATAGAGGAGGGGGTAGGGGGAGGAGGAAGAGGAAGAGAAAACTGCCAGATAGTACGGTAACATGCTCACTGGAAAAGATAATATTTCAAAAGCACTGTAGAGAACCTATTTTAAAAGAGCATATTATTATTATCATTTGCCTCCAAATTAGGGGGCGCTTCAGGGGAATCCAGGGATAATGAAGTCTCAGTTGAAACACACATTCAAAGGTGCCATTTTGTAAGAGACGTCGCATTCTGCTTTCCAAAAACATGGGACATACAGAAAAGCCAACGGTTCTGAGTCAAAAACCTGACCATTTGAAGCCATTTTCTTTTTCCCTCCAAGTGCGCCCAGTAACAAAAGCAGCTCCCCGGCTGATCCACCCCGCTGCGGTTTTGTTGGTTGGTTGGTCACATCGTCATCGTTTTTTGGTTAATCCTCACTAGAGGCTATTTTTCCCATTGATTTTAGAGAGCGTGCAGGATGAAGGCGGTCAGTGGGGGAAAAGAAGTCAATTGAGAGTGGAAGAGAAGTGGGAAGATGGAGAGGAGGAAGAGAGAGAGAGAAACAGCGGGGTGAGAGAGCCACATGACCTGGCTGCCTCCAGCACAGGTCCCGACCTGGGTGGGGAGCCTGCAGGGCAGGTACTCGCCCTTGACTGGCCGGGGCGATTCCCCCAGTTCTGAAGCAAGCCATTCGCCAGGCCTCCGTGGCGACTTAGCATCCAAGGCAGTGGTTCTCAACCTTCCTGAGGCCACGACCCTTGCATACAGTTCCTCATGGGGTGGTGACCCCCAACCATGAAATTATTTTCGTTGCTACTTCCCAACTGCAATGTTGCTACTGTTAATGCATCGTGATGTAAATATCTGCATTTTCCGATGGTCTTAGGCGACCCCTGTGAAAGAAAGGGTCGTTCGACTCCAAAAGGGGTCGAGACCCACAGGTTGAGAACTGCTGATCCAAGGGCATTCAATAAAAAACGAAGACGATAGACTGAACACTGTATTTCCTGAGTCCCCACTTTCCCCAGGGTCCTCCATTCCTTGCCAATCAACGGGCCACCGTATTCATGCAAATGCCTCCCGTGAAGCAACCGATGCCAAAAAGCCCCCCTTTGGGGGAGGAAAGCCCGAGGGGCTACCTGTTACATCTTCATTCCCCCGAGAGCGAGCGTCTCCCAGAGAATGAAACGCCTGTGGTGGGAGCCCTGCCCACAGGCACGGTCCCTCACCCGGTCCAGTCCCTGGCTTTTCCAGAGGAGACCTGCTTCTAACAGAGTTACCCTTCCGGCCACCCCACCCCCCAGACAGCGCCCGGGCCCACAGAGCCAGGATTTCCACTTATCCGGTACCAGACCGGCGGGCAGCCTCGGAACAGCCTGGCCACGGGCTCCCACATGTGTTAGATGCCCAGGAAGGTGCGTCGTCCTCTCCGCCCTGTTCTCGGGACATGGAGGCTGGGTGAGCGATCAGCTTCCTTCGCTCCCCACTTTGACCGGACACACCTGCCCGCCGCCAAGGCTCGGAACAAAGACCTGCTTCCGACTGGCTCTCCCCGCTGTTAACCTTGCGCACCGCTCGCACACACACAGCTTGCTTCTTGCCTGCCCCTGCGCTGGAGGCTGAATGCCGGCCGCTGCCCGGGTAACCTCTCTGGCATGCAAGCCAGCAGTTCCTCACCTAAGAGCCGCTCCTCTGGCTCGCTGCCCCGGGGCACAGGGCAGCCACAGTCCCTCCAAGTGGCCACATTGCAGCCCAGCCCTTCCCCCCTCTACCTTTCCCCCCTACCCCCCCGCCCCGGAAAACACTGGGAACTGCTGACGCTCAGAGCAAAGAAGAATGCCTCTAATACAGATTATTCTCTTTTTTAAAAAATTTTTTTAAAATATATTTTATTGGTTTTTTACAGAGAGGAAGGGAGAGGGATAGAAAGTCAGAAACATCGATGAAAGAGAGAGACATCGATCAGCCGCCTCCTGCACGCCCCACACCGGAGATGTGCCCGCAAGCAAGGTACGTGCCCCCGACCGGAATGGAACCTGGGACCCTTCAGTCCGCAGGCCGACGCTCTATCCACTGAGCCAAACCGGTCTCGGCCAGATTATTCTTTTAAAAGCCTTTGCAAAAGCAGCCGTGATCACTCGTGTCATGCCGGGGGCTCTGGGGAAAGCTGCCACTCGGAAATCACCGATATCGATTCTTTTCCCACTCTCGGCCTCCGAGAAGGAGAATCCCACGCTAAGGAACCGCAATTAATCTCCCTAGACCCCGCTAACACGAAACAGGTCCTAAAGTGAAAATACACGTCCCAAGTTCAATGAAAACCAGAGCCGCCGATGGAAGAAATCCATCTGGTCACCTGCCTCGCATTCAGAGGACAAGTCCTGCTTTGAAAAGTCGGTCCAACGGACGCGATCGTTATTAAACGCTGATTAAACCCCAGCCACGCGGTAACGGTTGTTCCGCAGGTGACACCGGCTGAAAAGATGAAAGCGAAATCTGTCTTCATCGGAGCGCTGGCACGTCCCATTCTTCGTTTGCAAGATGATATACTGTTTTCTCTGTGCCTATTTGTAGAGAAAACGGTCCGTTCTGAGCCTGTGTTTATAAGACAGTCCTGAGTCCAAGCGGCCACATCCTGACTGCACGTCCAAATACCAGAATGTTCTAAGTCTTTTCACAGGAATTCGAGTAGATGTATGGCCCTGTCAAACTCGCCTTTCCACATTTAGGCCTCTTGGAAACTCAAGCATTTCAAAAAAGGTGAAAAGTCGACACTTAAGGCTACGACGTGCATACAGCGCGATATCTGGCATCTTTATTTAAAAGTTACATTAAAAGCCTGCAATCAAGAGCCAGCATCAGCCCAGACCGGTTTGGCTCAGCGGATGGAGCGTCGGCTTGCGGACTGAAGGATCCCGGGTTCGATTCCGGTTGGGGGCATGTACTTTGCTTGCGGGCACATCTCCACTGTGAGGCGTGCAGGAGGCGGGTGATCGATGTCTCTCTCTTTCATTGATGTTTCTGGCTCTCTATCCCTCTCCCTCTCTCTCTTTAAAAAATCAATAAAATATGTTTAAAAAAAAAAAAGCCAGCATCAAGAGCCATTTTCCAGGTTAGGCATTAAGGAAAAAGCACAATTCCATGTCATGCCTGCCATCCACACTTCTGTTTCGAGAAAAACATACCAAAGACTTTATGGAAATGCCAGACATAAAAGGCACACAGACCTGAAATCTATGTAGGCTGACTACCCATAATACTTTGGGTCAGTGTGGCACTTACCCCGTGAAGGAAATTAGATCTGATCAAATCCAAAGAACTGGCAAACAAAAAACAAAACAAAAAAACCTTGCCATTTGCTTTGTTCCCCAGTCAAAGTAATTTCAATTTCAAGGCAAATATCTGATGATCATTCAGGTGTCACATTCCTGGCCTCCTGCAACCTTGGAGGGGAAGGAGGGGCGGTGACTGAAGGGATGGGTATACAATCTGCCATTTTATTAGCTGAGAAGTTTCACTCCCTCCCCACACCCACCCCCAGCCCCTCAAATTAGAGAAAGCCTCTGCTTTTTTCACCAAACTAAACAAGCCAGAGCGGGGAGTTCTGTAAAACCCCTTAACACTGGCTGATCAAGGGCCTGGACCTTTGTCAAGCCCTGCCCCCCGGGGGGCTGACACACAAGGAGGATTTCACAGCTCCACTGGCCCGGGCAACCTTTTTATCCCCAGGAAGTTATTTTAAGCAACTTTTCTCCGGCAAACAAATCTCTGGCCTTCCTCTCTGCCATTGTGGAATTGTCACAGCACAAAACGGCTAAAAGCGCTGAAGCCGAAATCAGCCTGGTCAACTAATCTCAATTCCATCCGTCCGTCTGAATGCTCGAGGCTGCCAGCTAGAATTCACTATGACAACAGAAATGTGCATACGTACGTGCCTCGTCCAAAACGGAAGCCGCTGGCCACAGACTGGCTCGGGAGCAGCTGAAGTGGGCTGATGCAACAGGCGTGCCGATTTACTTTTAAATGGTATTTACTTTTAATTGATTTAAATTCAAATAGCTTCATGTGGCTGGTGGCTACTGTGTCAGGGAAATTCTAGCGGGAACTTTTAAACTGTTGTTTGGCAGCCGAGATCAGAACCGTCCACTCATGCTGAGCGAAGCCACCGTAGGGTTAAATATATTTTTTAATATGTTTTTATTGATGTGAGAGAGAGAGGAAAGGAGAGGGAGAAAGAGAAACATCGATGAGAAAGAAACATCAATGTCAACTGGCTGCCTCCTGCATGGCCCACAATGGGGGTCGGCCAGCCCACACAGCTGCGTGTGCCCAGACCAGGAATTGAACCATGACCTCCTCCTCCTGGTTCATAGATCAATTGCTCCACCACCTAAGCCAGACTGGCCAGGCTAAATGCTCTCTCCTTCAACAACACCTCACATTAGTAAACATCAATGCTTAACAACATAATTGCCTTTCCCATCACTCTCCCTCGGCACTATATACCTGCCAGAAAAATTAAGGATTCAGCCTAACTCGATCTTTAGTAACTATTTGTCAAGCACCTACTATGTGCTGAAATGTCCTATCATTTGTGTAAACATAAAAGAGCAAGACTTGTGAATGAATAATCAAAATGTGGTGCCGTGTGGTATTTATTCTGGGATAAAATTGAAAGGAGCTATCAGGCCACCAATAGACATGCAGGGACCTTAAATGCATTATCACTAAGTGAAGAAAGCAGTCGGTCTGCAAAGATACATAATGCATGATTTCACCTAGATGAATGACATTCTGGGAAAGGTAAAACTATGGAGGCAGTAAAAAGATCAGTGATTGCCAGGGGTTCAGGGAGGGCGGGAGGGAGGGGTGAAAAGGTGAAAAAGGGGGTTTTGAGAACAACAAAAAAACTATCCTGTCTGGAACTATAATGAAAGATACATGACATTACGCATTTGTCAAAGCCCCATAGAGCTGTGCAACAAAAATGTGAACCTTAAAACAAACTATGAACTATAGCTGTTAACAGGGCACCAATATTGGCTCATTAACTAAACGATACACAAATGTACAGAATAATAACAAAGTTACACGATAAGGGAAATGGGGAGGAGAGTGGGTTATATAGAACTCTGTTACTACCTATTCAATTAGTCTATAAATTTTAAAGTGTGCCAAATCCTATCTAATAAGAGACGGAATATGCAAATTGATGTAACTCCGTGACAAAGATGGTGGAGCCCACAGCCAATAAGGAGGGGGTATGCAAATTGGTGGACACAGGGAGAGGCGGAAGGTGGCTCTGGCTGGAGCAAAGGCAGAAAGGTGCCGGTAGCCAGGCACTTGCATGAATCTTTGTGCATCACGTCTCTAGTAATAAATAATAAAGTCTCTTGTACCACAAGGTCCAAATGCCTAGAAAACTCCGGAGCCCATCCAAATATTCTGCTATGCTCTGTGCTAGAGGGACAACAGGTTTTTGGCAAAGCGGCACACGAGAGATGGCTCCTTGCCGCTAACAACAGTTGTACCTGGCTGCCTCAGCCAAGGGCATCTGACTCAATTAGCTTTATACCAAATGAATAAACATTCATGGGTTTCTACAGGTTGTGAGCGGACCATTCACCGTGGTGATAGGGATTATGAATCCACTCGGTCCATCCCTGCCTCCACCGCTGCATTAAGCAAGGAAGGAAACTGCCAACAGCAGACGGGCGAGTGATGCCTTCTCCGGGGAGAGTGGCTGGTGCGTCTAATTATGAGGCAAAGCACTCCACCCCCGTCCCTCCATGGAGCTGCCACAGTCACTGGATGCACTGATAAATCGCAGGTGATAGAAATTCCAGTGCATGGTGGTTTAAATGACAAAACTAAAAGAGACATTCTTGGAATAACTGGGGATGTTTGAATAGAGGCTGGATATTAGAAAATATTACAGAATCATCTCTGACTTTCTAATATAAGAGACTGTCCTTGCTCAGAGCAGGTAAATGCTGAAGTGTGCAGGGGGAAAGTCTGCTGTTGACCAAAATTTGCTACCAATAGTACAACCCCCATCCCCCAAGTCTATATAAAAAAGAGAATAAAGCAAACATGGTGGAATACTACCAATTACTGAATTTAGGTGGAAGAGACTGTCCTTCCTGACACACAGAGGCAGGAGCAGATAATGTATGTACTAGAGGCCCAATGCACAAAGATTCATGCAAGAATAGGCCTTTTTTTTTTTTCTAAAAATATATTTTTATTGATTTTTTACAGAGAGGAAGGGAGAGGGATAGAAAGTCAGAAACATCTATGAGAGAGAGACATAGATCAGCCGCCTCCTGCACACCCCCTACTGGAGTTGTGCCCGCAAGCAAGGTACATGCCCCTGATCAGAATCGAACCTGGGCCCTTTCAGTCCATAGGCTGACGCTCTATCCACTGAGCCAAACCAGTCTCAGCTGCCAGCACCGCCTTTACTCCAGCCTGGAACCGCCTTCCACCTTCTCCCATTAATTTGCATATTCCCTCCTTATTGGCTGTGGGCACCATCATCTTTGTCACGGAGTTACGGTCAATTTGCATATTCTGTATTATACAGGATGCGTGGCCTTAGTGGAATTCACGTATGTATTCAAAAGGCTAAAGCAACAGAGTGGAGGAAAAAATTGCAGGCTATGCCCTTGTCTGTTTGGTTCAGTGGACAGAACATCAGCCCACACACCGAAGGGTGTTGGGGTCGATTCTGGTCAAGGGCATGTACCTGAGTTGCAGGCTTGATTCTCGGTCCCTCCAAGGGCATCGTCTAGGAGTCAACTAATAATGTCTCTCTCAGATCCATGTTCCTCTCTCTCTGTGTCTTTCCCCTTCCTTCCACTCTCTCTAAAAAATTGATGGGGAAAAAATATCCTCAAGTGAGGGTTAACAATAACAAAATTACCGGCTATGAGCAGCTCCGATATTACCACCAGGAAAACAACACTTTGCCTCCATGAGCACGTGAGTCATGGGAAGGTTATTAAAACATGTGTGTCAAGAGAATGGCATTCAGAGCATCACTCCCATCTCCATCCTCCCCAACTCCTTCATTTAATTAAATGAGAAATAGGTGGTAGCACCAAATCCTAAGTATTATTCCAGATTAGCATATTAAGAGGGCAACTTGAAAATTCAGGCTGTCAGCTTATGATTTGTATATTTTCTGACTGCATTATACTTCAGTAAAAGGCTTATTAAAACATACATAAAAAGAGAGCAACCTCATTGTAGAGACCAAAACCTCGTTCTTGAACAGGGGTCTGCACGTACAAGATACAGAGCCGGTGGGCGCTGTGATTCTGTTCCAGGCAGGCCTGCCGAAGAGATGCCAATGTGCAAAGCTCTTCAGCAGCTCTGCCTCTGCAGGGAGCGCAACAGCCAGGAATCTCCACTTTTCATGGAGTTTTAGAAAGGCTTTGATTTCCAGTTGCTTAGAACACACATGTAACTGAATGATTCTTTCCTGCTTCTTCTGCTTTCCAAAGACGTAAACATAATGCAAAGATGGGAGGCGTTAAGTGTCTGTCTGACAGCCAGCGTCCAAGACGAGACGAGGGCCTCGGAACCCTCCTCGGAGAGCTGGCAGATGCCGGTGCCCAGGTGTGATTCCGATCACAGTGCAAGGCCCACAGCCTCTGTGCAGACCAGGCCCGGCTTTGCTGCTTTTCAGCCGATGGAGAGTTTGCACCTGGTAACCACAGACAACCACCCTCAGCTGGCTGTTGCTTGGGCGGGGAGAGGGGAGGAACTTATGCAGGGAATATGTAGGGATAACTATGGTTTAAATTCTAAATAGCCAAATAGCAATTCTAGGTAAATTCCTAACAGGACAGCTGCTGTCTATACAGTGGTACCTCGAGATACGAGTTTAATTCGTTCAGTAACCTTGAGGCGTGGGAAACCATGAGACGCTCGAGTCGCGGTAAACTGGTGGACCGTGTGCAGCCGGCCGATCCGCGTGATGACTCATATCTCAACTGTTGCTCGTATTTCAAAGCAAAAATCGCTCGCTCGATGGCTCGTATCTCAAAAATCTCGTATGTTAGGGCACTCGTATCTCGAGGTACCACTGTACGTGAATTCAGATACATCCCAAACAGGTTGTTGTGCTGCTGATAAAGCAGACAGAATGTGGCAACCGTGCCATCCTTCCTTTTCACCCAGGGTTTCCAGCTGCAGACTCCAGGCCTCCCGGTAGCTCGGCTGCCAACCAGAGTCTCCCAATCTGGTTCCGGCCTTGTTAACCGCCCCAGGCGGCTAGAGACTGGAGAGGGCCCCTGGTGGAAAGATGCTGGCCACTCTGTATCCACTTAAGATAAGAGCTGATTCATTCATTCATTGAGCACCAACTATGTGGAGGGCGCTAAGATCACAAAACTGAGTATGAATGGACACTAGCAAGGCAGAGGAAAGAGGTGTGGAGGGCAGGGAGAAAATAAGGGAAATTGAGGCATGGGGATTGTTGGCATTTAGGGGTCAAGACAAGATGGGAACTCAGAGGAGTCCCAGTTCTGCACAGTGGAGGGTGAGGTGTGTGAGATGACACCGTGGATGGAAAAACTAGAGAATCTGTATTTATTCTGTAAGCAAATGAAGGACTTGAAGGGGAAGTTTAAATTTGTTTATTTTGGAGAGACTGGGCTGGGTGGAGTATAGATGATGGATTAGAGGGGCTGGACTGGATCAGGGTGATAAGTCAAATGATGGCAGTAATTATGTAAGAAGTCAAGGGTGGAAGCATTGGAAAGGAGAAGATGGAATCAATAATATTAATATGGGTAAAATCTCCAGCTCCTGCCAACTAGTTAGGTAAGGGGTGAGTGAGAGGATATGATAATTAAAAAAAAAATGACAACAGTAGCTGCTGTCCTTAAGGAGCTTTTATCCCGAGATGGGACCAACATCCAACAAGGCAGGTTTTATTCTGAACTTACCATAGACCCTTAGCGATCACATGGTCTGCCCACCCTCACCTGAGTATTAACTCTAGCACCCAGCTTTCTGATTTGGTCCCCCGTGAGCGAGGAGTAGAGCCCCCCACTAACTCAGGAATTCAGGGAGAGGCAGGTGTGGAGATCACACGGCACGTTGTGTTGAAACATGAGTTTGAGGAATGACCTGAGCCGAAACCGGTGTGGCTCAGTGGATAGAGCGTCGGCCTGCGGACTGACAGGTCCCAGGTTCGATTCCAGTCAAGGGCAGGTACCTTGTTTGCAGGCACATCCTCATTGAGGGGCGTGCAGGAGGCAGCTGATTGATGTTTCTCTCTCATCGATGTTTCTAACTCTCTATCCCTTTCCTTCCCTCTCTGTAAAAAAATCAATAAAATGTATTTTAAAAAAAAGAATGAGCTGAAGCAGGAAACCAGGGCGTACTAGCAGGACGTACCTAAAGTAAGATCAGAACTGACACATGACGATAATCCTGTCTCCACTTATGTCGGGTTAACTGGATTCGCATTAATTGTTTTGGAAACTTGTGTGAATGTCAGGCCACAGGGCAGCTGGGAGGTAGAGAGAATCCTGCACTGAAACGCTGATGATAGGCTGAGGGTGGGCTTCCTTATCTGAAAGTGCCAGCAGTACCAATCTCCCTGGTTTCACGTGAAAATGGAAGAGATGCGTGAAGACAGCAAGAGAAAACTGTCAAAGAAAAACCCAATTCAAACCATCCTATAACTTAAAAGGCTGGCCAACTGCCTGCAGCACCTCCCCCAGGCTGACCCTGCCCCCAACCTCCCCCCCTCACCCCAATCAGGGGCAGGGCTGGCCAGCCAACTGCCCGAGGCCCCTCCCACTGGCCTGCTGGGCAGGACTCCACCTGTGCACGAATTCGTGCACCAGGCCTCTATTTATTTTTATTTGTGTAAATGCTTCTGCTCTTTTAGGCAGGTCAAGTCCTCTGAGAAAAAAAGTAAGTGACTGGTTCCTTTTCAAACTCAAGCCACCTCCCGGGAGATTACACGGCCTTCTCAGTCGGTCATAACAAAGCCTGGTGTTCACAATCATTGCTCAAGAACACACCCAAACAAAAGAAACTGATCAGGACTGAAGAGCAAATGAACAAAGAACCTGGAACTGAGCCTAAGCCAAACTCCACCTCCCTATGAACCTGCCGAAACAGGAGCTCGGCCGGGAGGTTAGAAAGCGGGGAATTAATGTACTCGGTGACATCCATTAGTTGGCTGAGCACCGGTCAGTAAACACAGGTGACACAGCCGCGACCCCGCCGATATGGGTCACGACATGTGCAGAGCTGAGCGATCTAGAAACGGGGCGATTTACTTCTGCTTTGTGACTCAGATCTCGACAATTACAAAAGGGGACAGACCGTGTCTCTATGGCTTTTAGAAAATTCCCTGAGACAGCACCGAGGCTGCTGGGAAATAATGCCTCGTCATTCCAGGGAAGCACAGGTACCCAGTCAATTTTTTAAATTCCATAAAGCCTGGGGAGGTTGCAGTCACCTCTCCCCTCACACCACCCAAGATGCCCAGAGCCGCTTTGAACATCCCACTGTAGAGTTCAAAGGTAATCATCCTCGCTGGCTGGACTCACCGGTCCCCAGTAGTAGGGATGGGTATTTCACAGCCCAGAATATGTTTACGCAGAGGGAAGATTTTAGGTATTACAGTGGTACCTCGAGATACGAGTGCCCTAACATACGAGATTTTTGAGATACGAGCAGTTGAGTGAGCGATTTTTGCTTTGAAATACGAGCAACATTTGAGATAGGAGTAATCGCGCGGATCGGCCAGCTGCACACGACCCACCAGTTTACCGCGACTCGAGCGTCTCATAGTTTCCCACGCCTCAAGGTTACGGAACGAATTAAACTCGTATCTCGAGGTACCACTGTATAATCATCTTCCCTTCTAATGTGAGCAGACGTTTCCACCAGAGGCTCTGGAGTTAAAGACTTTTCAGAAAATGATTCACCTGGTGAGTGTTGCCTCTCACTGTCCCACGGAAAAGCTGTAACCACAGACAACACGGCCACCAAGGTGGACCCAGGAAACAGAACGTGGCCACAAGATGGCCTGAGCCAGCGCCCGTGGCCTTTTTCTCTGAGAATAAGCACATTCCAACTTCTGTTCACAACCACAGCCCCTGTGAGAAAGCCAACCCTTCAGTTTACCTGTCTGGAGCCAAGACCCTTTTGGAGAAAACCTGCTTGTGCAATAATAATAAATGCCCCCAGGGACTCGAGAGAGCCAAGACCCAAAGGTGCCAATGACACTGCGATCGCTCCCCCGGGGTCCCAAAAGCCACCTTCTCACAAAGATGAAGGCTCATGAAGTAGGAAATGTTCAAGGTGCCACCTTGGAGATGCTGAGGTTTTCTTCCATTTCAACATACAGTAGCACCTCGAGATACGAGTGCCCTAACATACAAGATTTTTGAGATACGAGCTATTTTTGTTTTGAAATACGAGCAACATTTGAGATAGGAGTAATCACGCGGATCAGCCGGCTGCACACGACCCACCTGTTTACCACGACTCGAGCGTCTCATAGTTTCCCACGCCTCAAGGTTACGGAATGAATGAAACTCGGATCTCGGGGTACCACTGTAGATCTGTTGTTGGACATTGTACTCCACGAGCCGGCGGAAAGGGGCGCTGGCTCCTGGGTGCCCACCAAGGACCAATTCCTTAGAAAACAGAGTGTGTGCTCTTTGCTAGCAGGCCAAGCACATCACAGGTGACACAAGCGAGTCCAAAACTGTGAACACAATGCCAGGTTCAGTCAGAGGAACCTGCCATATCACAGGTCAGAAATGTCAGCAATTTCCTATGGTTCGGTCCAGTGGTCGGCAAACTCATTAGTCAACAGAGCCAAATAGCAACAGGACAGCGATGGAGATTTCTTTGGAGAGCCACACCATGGCTTCGTTCCTCTGCCTGCCTCTTAATGACAGGACGCCCTGACATACGTCTGCCGACCCCAAGCAGATGGAGAGCTCCTCCGGGCACCTGTGTTTCCATCAAGCACAGAAAATGTTCAAGTCCTGTTTATCGAATGCATTCACTTTCCCCTTAGTTTCCCTTATGACCAGAGACCCACGTTTCCAAGATGGCAGCCTGAGTGACGGTCCTACCCAGCTCCTGGCTTCAGCAGACCACGTCAAGCTACAGTTCTCCTTTGATGAACTCATAGGTACAAGAAGAGATGGCACTGACTCAATCTCTGCGGCATTTATTCCCAGAGGTGAATCAAGAACTGCATCCAGGCCAAAACCGGTTTTGGTTCAGTGGATAGAGCGTCGGCCTGCGGACTGAAAGGTCCCAGGTTCGATTCTGGTCAAGGACATGTACCTTGGTTGTGGGCACATCCCCCCCAGTAGGAGGTGTGCAGAAGGCGGCTGATCGATGTCTCTCTCTCATCCATGTTTCTAACTCTCTCTTCCTCTCTCTTCCTCTCTGTAAAAGTCAATAAAATATATATTTTTTAAAAAAGAACTCCAACCAGGAGACCACCTCCAGGTCCTCATTAGGCAAGTTCCCAATGGAACCTCTGAGCCACCTGTCACGCCCCCGTCCCCTCTGCCTGTCGAGCTGACAGCGTCAGGGCCCCGTCACCAAGAATAAAGAGCCATCGTAACAACTGGACAGCTGTTTTGGCCTCTCCAGCGGGTTTTGTTTTTGTTTTAAAGAAAAATGATAAAAAAATAAAATGCATGCAGGCTGCACCCCCTTTGTTTAAAAGCAACTCTTCTTCAGTTGGCTCACCATTTTATTCGTTACCATTTCACTTTCCACCCCCACAAGCCATGTTCTTTCACCGCAAGCTGTGCCAAGAGCAATTAAGAACTTCTGAGGGTGAGAGGAAAACCCACAGGCCGCGCTGCAGACCGAGGGCTCCCCTGCCTCCTACCTCGTGCAACTTTGAAAGGCAAAGGAGAGAGCGTGGAGACAGCACTCCTTTAAGCTTACCGATTCGCAAACATGAAGTGAGCTTTACCGGCATCTTAGAAAAGGAGTAATTATGCTCAGTAAGAAGCGGTGGGGGAAATAGGAACTTTTCAGTGTGCAGTAGACCTGGGCTCAGATGACAGCAACACCTCACAGGAGTTTCTTCTTCTGAAAAGTGAGGATTACATGACTACCTTCTACGGTGGTTGTAATGGCCACATGCACATAAGTGTCCAATACTGCCTGGCACGTAGTAGGTACTCAATAGCTGTTACTTCCAATTCCCTTCTCAGAATACAGGTGGTAGCCAAGCTTTTATGATAAGTCTAGGAAAAAATATCTACGACAACTAAATTATCCTTGTGAACTCTCATTAAGATTAAAGAGAGCAGAAAAACTGGCCAGTGTGGTTCAGTGGTTGAGTGACAACCTATGATCCAGGAGGTCACAGTTCGATTCCCGGTCAGGACACATGCCCAGGTTGTGGGCTCAATCCTCAGTATGGGGCATGCAGGAGGTAGTCGATCAATGGTTCTCTCCCATCATTGATGTTTCTGTCGCTCTCTCATGTCCTCTCTGAAGTCAATAAAAACATATTTTTTAAAAATATGGCAGAACATGACAAAACTTAGGACTTATTTTTATTAAAAGACCTTTTTTTTTCTTCAAACTGCTGTAGAGGAATGAGAATTCTTTCATATATTTTTACTACCAAATTTTCTAAAGTCAGACTGCCATGACATCTGATAGAAGCCATTATTAGCCATGGGACCTTACTAAGGAATTGCACTTGTGTAAACTTTAGAAAATAAAGATATACATGAACAATCACACAAAACATACATAGAGGCACATACACCCTCTCAAATATCAATATTCACAATGGGATTAAAGTCTGAAAATAATGCTCAGGATTGGTCAGAATGGTTAAAAAAAAGAAAAGAAAAAAACTACCAATCTCAGGGAAACTAAGAACAATCAGCGAAAATATTTTTTGGCATGGTGTATATGCTTGTTAGTTGTATTTCACATAAGATTATTAAGTGCAATAGTTCATATAAGAGCTTCTTAAAGGCATGTAAAATATGACCAATTAAAATTTGTTATGATTCACATTTCTTTTTCTCTTAAGTGTTGTGAGTAGAATGCTTGAAAACGCTACAATATTCCTCATCATTCTGATGAATTACCTATAGCCTTTGCCTCCGGAGCTAGAACACCATTAATGGTTTCATAACTGCATAGCATTAGGGCCAATTAAAGGCTCTTAAAGAATCAAGAAATATTTAGAGGCTATGAGAGAATTTAAGTGTTTAAGTTCATTAACCTGCCAACGCCGACTCCAATGTTCTTCCACAAAATGTGGTTTTGAGTTAAAATCCCCTATTTCTTTAAGAGAAACATCTAAGCAGCCCACAATAAGGGCAGCCAATATAATATAACACAGCCACGATAAAACACCACGCATTTCATCTTGTTGCTTTATGTCTGGGACACACTTTCACATCAGTTAGTGAATCTGACGCTCACTGAACCAGGTAAGGCAGACCAGGCAGTGGCACCATCCACATCAGAAAGGATGTGGGACCAGGGTCCGACAAGACCACACACAGCAGAGGGGGCAGGAGAGAAGGAAGACTCAAAGCCCAGGTCTTGGAGTGTGGCATGACCACTGTATTTTTCACTGACAGCATGCATCTCCTTGGAGCTGTCAACTCAGGTATCTCAACTGGTGGCTTAACTTCAGCTCCACAACCTCCAAGTCATCACTTCCTTCGTGTTATCCATCCCCCCTTATTCTGAGGGGAATCACCATTCCATTCCCAACTCTCCCATCTCTTCCCGGCAGTTTTCTACACAGCCTTTCCCATCAGACCTTCACCTTCCTAGGGCTTGGGAGGGAAATGCGGTCTCTCCCCATCCCGTGTGACGCGGGTATGACTGGTGTCAGAGAAAACTGAGACACAGCCACAAGGCAACACTCTTCAGTCTACAGTCAGAGGAGACACTGCTGGTGGTGTCCCCAATATTTAGTTCTCTTCCCTCCCCCTTCCCGCCTTGTCCCTAACCTAGTACAGTATATCACATATGTATACAGTATTAGGATTTATATGTTGAACTCTACTTATCCAAACCCCTATCTAACTAGGACTCCACGTGAATTCATTTATTCAGCATAGAGAAACCATGAAGAGTATGTTCAATACAAAATCCCATAAGACCTGAGATGTCTTTTGAATCAAAGATGAGGGCAGTGATGGTGATCAGTGTGATTTATCAGGACCTCATTGCTCTCACCTATGAAATGAAGGATTGAACTTGAACATCTCTAATAAAACTTTAACCTCTAGAAAAAAAATTCTGAGGAATTTTGAACAAATGATTAACCAACAGCAATATACTCTCTTAACCAGACTAATACGAAGCAGAAATCTCATTTATAAAACTTCAGAAATAAGAGCTTAGTGTATTAATAATACGCATTAAAGTAATAATCCAGTCATGTAATATTCATTCATAATAATCTATAACTAAGATACTTGATACACATTTCATGCCTTTAATATACATGCTTAACGCATTGTGATTTTGCTAACATTCCTTTCCTTTCCTCAATGTATAATTTTTTAAGAATAAATAGATACACCTGGGCAAAAAAGGTTATATCCCATTGCTAACTGATCAAATTTTATGAGGCAGAGTGGGGAATGTACAGACAAGCCAGTTTTCCAAAAGATCACCAAGTTCAACAGCAAGCAAGGTGCTCTCCCAGAGCTCTGGAAGGGCTGATTCGTCACTTACCTGTAGGAGATTTTTATTTTTATTATTAAAGTTGTAAGATGAACCACAGAAAACAATCTCGAATATTGAGGCATTTCCTTTACGGTTTTATTTCAGGGTAGATCGTCACAAGGCCAGAGGTGTGTAAGGGGAACCCCTTAGGAACCATCCATCACCAATCAGAGAACACTCCCCAAACTTATCCTTCAAAACAGAAGCCCCGCTGAGTCAAAGGTCACTGACCCCTCGGCGTGAGGCTAAGCCACCGGCAACCAACATATATGGCTCTACGTTCAAGGTCTGCAGGCTAAGCCAGCAGAATATAACCGTGAGAAGTGAAAAATCTTCTGTTAGGTACTGATTACCTTCTAAGGCAGTGGTTCTCAACCTTCCTAATGCCTCGACCCTTTAAGACAGCTCCTCATGCGGTGGTGACCCCCAACCATAAAATTATTTCCGTTGCTACTTCATCACTGTCATTTTGCGACTGTTATGAACTGTCATGTAAATATCTGATAGGCAGGATGTATTTTCGTTGTTACAAATTGAACATAAGTAAAGCATAGTGATGAATCACAAAAACAATATGTAATTATATATTGTGAAATATTTATTTCTAATTACAAATAAAGGAAATTTTGTCTTGCATCGTGGTGTAGCATGGGCAACAGTCTTCATATGACAACAGTAAACGACATTGCTACATGTTGCTAAACAGAGGAGCAGTGTGTTGGTTCCTGAGACCATGGGAAATAGGTGTTTTCCAATAGTCTTAGGCGACCCCTGTGAAAGGGTCATTCGACCCCCAAAGGGGTCGCGACCCACAGGTTGAGAACCGCTGTTCTAAGGAGTTGCATCAGATTGCATTCACCCTTGAGGACGCTTTTGCAAAGGCAAAAGCACTAAAGTACCTCCCATAGGCTGGAGGCCACAGAGCCGCTCCCCTCCCCTCTCCCTACTCCCCTGGGCGGGACAGGCAGCCCACACTTCCACTGAGAACGGAACAGGGACATGCTCCCTACCTCTCCTAACAAGACGGAGCTGTGAAACTGTCTGACCAGGACAACTGGGGACACGCGAGTCTCAGAAGGAGTATAATTACCAGGCCGCCAAGCTCCAGGACGATGCATAGGCCCGGTAACAGAAGACACCACCGGGGCGCTGGCAGGGCTTGCTCCCCCGCTTTTAGAAGGCAGGCCTGTAGTTTGGTAATTGCTGGGTGACTGTCGAAGAGCCTGTTGTTTCGTAATGACAGAGTGTGGACATGGGTGGCTCACGGGTAAATATGGCCAATGTCCTCATCCATATGGAGAAAGGAAGCCGAAGGATAACCCTCAATTCAACGGCGCTTTGACAGGCAGAGGGCCTGTCAGCTGGCAGAGGGCTCCGTGCTTCAGTTCCAAACAGGATTGCCCACGAGCTCCAGTGCGCAGATCTGAGTAACTGTCAGCCTCCTCAAGAATTCAGTGTATCTTTTCACCCACATACGTCCATCTCAGCTTTGAAATGTGCTTAGAAGGACAGTTCTCAAGGTCAAGGTAGGGTTTCCTGCACCACCAGCGTCACCCCCACCAGATAGTTAGGGATACAGTGGTACCTCGAGATACGAGTGCCCTAACATACGAGATTTTTGAGATACGAGCCGTTGAGCGAGAGATTTTTGCTTTGAAATATGAGCAACGTTTGAGATAGGAGTCATCGGGCCGATCGGCTGGCTGCACACGACCCACCAGTTTACCTCGAACTGAGCGTCTCATAGTTTCCCACGCCTCAAGATTACAGAACGAATTAAACTCGTATCTCGAGGTACCACTGTATAAGGTCTCGGACAGCCACCCAAACCTACTCAAAAGCACAAATTCCAGGGCTGGGCCCAGTGATCTGTGCTGCAACCACCCTTCCTGGCGTCTGCCGTGTGTGAAGTTTGAGGATCACGGGCTTTGGAAGTCTGAGAACAAAGACATCAAAGTGGAAAAACGTAAGCTATTTATAGGAAATGGGGGGACAAGAAGAACACTCGGCTTAGTTGGGTAGAAAAGAGCATGAGGGAAAAAATGTCACTATAATGATGAAAGCTGGGTAGAAAGACCAGGAATTTCAAAGCCTTGAGTGCTAGCTTACGCAGCCCAAACAAACTCTCACTTAGACATTGTGAGCTCTTCCCACGTTTGGGGAACAGGAAGTGAGATCATTAGAAGGGTGGGGGGGGCAGGAAGTGTGAGGAAGAGTGGATGGAAGGCTGTTAAGAAGGCTACTCTAGAGCAAGGTCATGGAATGTGGGCAAGCGAGAGATGTCTAAGGTCTCCACTGGAAATGTCAAGTTCAACTTGGCACTAGAGACAGCTCACTAACGCCACTTCCAGCAACAGCTTCAATGGAAAAGGTGAGTTGGGGGGGGGGGGTCCTGGCAGAAGCTGC
>PVJN01032180.1:0-24318 GCA_004026805.1 Lasiurus borealis | reverse complement strand
CTCAGCCTGAACCAGCTGAAATGAAAAAGATCATACAGATGGCTCAAGGCTTGGGACCCAAGAACATGCTCCAAGACAGAGAGAAGATTCCTAGGGAGTCTAAGAGACACCCCTGCTCACCACACACACACACACACACACACACACACACACACACACACACACACACACACACACTGAAGCACCTCCCTACTTCTCTTGCAGGAAGACCCAGGTTTCAGAGCTGGCATCCATGCTGTGCCCACTGAAAGACTCTGTTCCCTGGAGTCCTCCCTCACAACATGCCAGCTGCTGCTGCTCTGTTTGGTGGTAAAGTACAGAGAACCTTGTGTTACCTTTTTACAGCCCTGTGAAGCCACTGTGATGGGATTTGTATGCAGTCATTTGCTGCTTTTGTTTATTGGTGCACAGCGGCTGCAAGGCCTGAAGGAGGCCAAACTCTAGACTTTGAGAAGCTCCCTCAGGATTGCCTCTCTAACTTGGGGAGCTGAAGAGGTGCTGAGAGGAGGCCTTTGACCCTAGATTCCAATCAGAAGGCCAAATTCTTGGGATGAAACAAAGCTTTTGTTTATACACCAAGTCCCTCCCTCAAGTAGCAAACATGCCAATACTGAGTAAAGCATTCCAGTTCCTCAAAGCACATGAGACAGACCACACACCTTAGAAGAAGGCAGTAAATTGGAAGTTTTAGGACTTCCAAGTTTTTTTTAATGATTTTATTGATTTTTTACAGAGAGGAAGGGAGAGAGATAGAAAGTCAGAAACATCAATGAGAGAGAGACATCGATCAGCCGCCTCCTGCACACCCCACAGTGGGGATGTGCCCGCAAGCAAGGTACATGTCCTTGAGAGGAATCAAACCTGGGACCTTTCGTTCCGCAAGCTGACGCTCTATCCACTGAGCCAAACTGTTCTCTGCAGAACTTTCAAGTTTTGAAGCAAATAAGAGCAAACCCAAACAAAGCTCTCAAAATATGCTTTGTCTAGACTCTGGGTTGGGGGAGGGGGAGTTAATCACAGGGAACAACAACAGCCTGTAATTATTGGAATTGACAGTCTAGGTCAGTTGTCAGCAAAGTCATTAGTTAACAGAGCAGCAAACCGTGGCTCGTGAGGCACATGTGGCTTGTGAGCTGCAGTTTACCAACCATCAGTCTACTCAGGAACACATGGCCATGAGTCACTCTGCTAGAAAGTTTATGAATGCTTAACCCAAACATAAGGCTTCTGGTTAAATGTCACCAGAATGAACATTTATTTCCCCATACTTCTATGTCCTGCTTAATGCATTTTCTTCAGCTGGAAAAACCAATTTATCTCTTATTAAAATATTTTATCATAAACTATTCAGCTATACAAAATATATACTATAGTATAATGAACACACATTTATTCACCACTGTGTTTAAAAAATAAAACCTTTTAAAATATAATTGGCAACTCTTATTTGCCCTATTACCATCCACTTCCCCTTTCAAGAAATAGCACCCTGCCCTAACCGGTTTGGCTGAGTGGATGGAGCATCAGCCTGTGGAGTGAAGGGTCCCACATTCCATTCCAGTCAAGGCACGTCCCTTGGTTACGGGCACATCCACAGTAGGGGGTGTGCAGGAAGCAGTTAATCAATGTTTCTCTCTCATTGATGTTTCTAACTCTCTATCCTTCTCCCTTCCTCTCTGGAAAAAATAATAAAATTTATTTTTGAAAAAATAAATAGCACCCTAATTTTGGAGTTTATCATTCCCATGTATCTGAAAGCCCTTTCTTTGATCTTGCTTAATCTGTATTCATCTGTAATTTTAAACCCTAACACAAAACTCACCTCCTCTGCAAATCATCCCTAATTTATCTCACTTCATTTAAATTTCTTTAATATTTCCTCTCAGTCTTACATCTTCCACTTTTTACTCTATTCCCTTTAACTTGTGGATTCACTTTTTTATGACAGTACCCTTCCTTCATGCACTCCTTGATCTGTCCAGCCTGCCCCGCTGTCTGTTTTGAAGAGAAATATAGTTGGTTTTTAAACAAAAACAGTTAGAATTTAAATGGTGACTCTATCACTTACTAGCTCTGTGACCTTGAGCAATTATCTTCTTTCTCTGGGCCTCTAGTTCCTCATGTATGAGGCAGGCGTCATACAAAGTTTTCTGTGATGATCAAGAGAGATAGTATATTTGGGGTTTATCATCCCCATGCATGTGAATGTCTTCTTCAAAATATTGAAATACACAGCCCTCATCAATTTCAAACTTGTAAGAATCAATTTGGGTACTCTCAATCATTTTATTCATCTATTGGTTACATATTGTCTTCTGAAAAGCTATAATTGCTCTATGTACATAAATAAGGCTTATCTACCCAGAAAAGCTGTATGCTCATGCAAAGCAGGGATGGAGTCACACAGAATAATAATGTAATTATTGCCCAAACTGGGATATTTTTTAGAGTGGTGGTGGGGGTGGCTAGTAATAATTGTACTGGGTCCCAGCATAAATCTGGACTGTCCCGGGGGAACCAGGACACATGGCCATCCTAGTCATAGATCTCTTCAGAATCTCCCTCAAACCTTGAGCCCAGTACTAGGTAGGGAATAGATGCTTGCTCACTCAATGCTGGATAATGGAATTGAAGGACTTACAGCCTTGGAAGTTTCCAAACATGGTTAGTCATGTTATCGCTCCTCCCTTATTCCCTCTGTCTCTTGCACACCCTTCTCCTTATTCAGCAGTAATGTCACCCCCAAATGGCACATTTATCATCCCAAATTAGCCATTATTAAAGTCATCCATTTGCAGGGCAGCAGCTAAAATGAATTGTGTTATTCCAGTTACAGCAATGAATAGCTGACCATCAAAAGCTATTTTGATTTTGTAGCAATAAAACAATCAATTATTGTGTCCCACTGGCTTGTCCAAAGCAATGTCCTGCTTTTTGTTGGCAAGTACGAACTCTGTCCTCATCCACTCTTATATACATACTGCCTTAGGCCTCCCCTCATGATGCTTGGGAGCTCAGGAAAAGAAGGACATATTTCTTCTACTGATACAGAATTACCAGGCGAACGAAAAATATGCAGGAGTACTGGAGGCACAGGAAAAACTCATTTGTTTTCAGATGTTTCACCTGTACTAGTACAGGATCCAGGCGAGACTGTTTCTCTTCAAATCCTGAGCAATCCAACATGGAGGAAGCTTTCTCTTTATACCCTTTGGTTTCTTTTTCTCCAAAATATGGATTATACTTCTGGACCTTTTGCAGGCTTGCAAAAGCTCCATGTGTTGGGGTAAGGGCCATGAGACCACAGCCTGGCCTGAAGCCAGTGCTGATAACTCTGTCTAGGGGCTGTGTATTGTTCATGGTTTATGGCCTCTTTAAAATGGAAGTAGTGCTTAGGTAAACACGTCTTGCAAGATCAGATAATTAAAGAAGGGACAGTGACCAGACCAGTGGTTGGCAAACTGCAGCTTGCAAGCTATGGTTTGCCGCTCTGTTCACTAATGAATTTGCTGACCATGAGACTAGGCTATAGGCTAACAAGAATGTGCATTAGGTTATTGGCACAAATTCAGATTGCTAGCTCCTCGAAAATGTCTCATTTTTCCTATCACTACCAGTCTGGATCAACTTGCCCTATCAAAACCTGTGTTGTTCTTGGCTTTGATGCTGAGGTATGAGTCTCATCCTGGCTTCTGTGGCTTTCCTCTCTCCCCCATCCTGATCCATACAGACCTGGGTAGGAAGCCAGCCTTGGGTTAGGTCATGGTTCAGTCCCCTCCACTGCCCTGCTTACTGACACTATGGTGACTGGATCTGTCAAGATTGACTCTGACAAGAAAGAAGTAGTCACCTTTCTTGCCCTTTCTTGTTAATCCTCACGTGAGGATATTTTTTTTTCCATTGATTTTTAGAGAGAGTGGAAGGGAGGTGTAGAGATAGAGAAAGAGAAATATCAATGTGAGAGAGACACATCAATTGGTTGCCTCCCACACTTGCACTGACCAGAGTCAGGGATTGAGCCTGCAACCAAGGTATGTGCCCTTGCCTGGAATTGAACCTGGGACCCTTCAGTCTACGAACTGATACTCTGTCTGCTGAGCCAAACCAGCTAGGGCTGGTCCTTTATTCTTCAGTCACATAGTTCTCTGGAACGCCACCCCAGCTACCCATTGATTGATGGTAAAAGCTTGAGAAAGATCATGGTCCAGAAAACATCTGCATTTTAATAGGGTCTACACTGCTCTACCTCAAAGAAATAAGCTAAGCTCCTATGGTAGGACAGTGCAAATTGGGGTGTGGTGAGAGTGGAAACCTTTCCTGGATAGGGTAATGACCACAGGCCCTTTCTGTGTTTGGAATAATGACAATGGTGATGAGAATAAAAGCAGGTACTGGGTTTTAAGAATATTCTGTGCAAGACATGAACTAAGCAGTCCAGGTTCAGTCTAACCCTACTGTGCACAACCTTGAGCTGTTGAAAATATTAAATGAAACAAGTTATTGCAACCCTTCAGTGCATATTTCCTAAGGACTACACTGAGTGAGGTGCTGTGAGCTCTGGTACTTTTCATCACATCATAGTGCATATCTGCTATCTGTAGCCAGAGATCCTCATTGACAGTCCTGTCTCCCTGTCACCCCACTTTGCTTTGCGAATCAGGCCTGGGAGTAAGACTTAGCAGGAATGTGTAAGATGAAGCAAATTTCCCAGGCCCTATTCCCCATCAACAGGTAGTGAGGAGCTGGGACCACGTTAATTTGTTGAAATTATAGAATTCATCTGCCTGTGCCCAGTAACAGAAATTACAGTCCTGGAACGTCCCCCAAGCCTCAGAAACAGAACTTTGTGCACACTGTCACCCTGTGGCTCTCTTCTCACCATCTCTCTCCACCACTCTGGATCTTGAATTTCCCAATGTGTGTATGTGTGCATACACACACACACACACACACACACACACACACACACACACACACACACACTGAGGAAACTTTCTGGTGAAATCCTCCTAAGAAATGGGCTGCAAGGACAGAAACAGACCTCAGGCATCAGCCCCAAAATAGGAACCAGCATATATATGGACTATTGACCTATATTTGCATTGTTAATTGGAACACAAGCAAGACTGTGAAGGATTTGATGAATATTTTTGCTTATGTTTTTAACCGCATTTCTGCCATTACCATGAAGAGGAAGGGTAGAGATATTCTCTCCATTTACAGGCAAGAAAATAAGATTGTGTGACAAATCAAAAACTGGACTGAAATGACAAATGTGGCCTCAAAGTTTCTGACTTACTGCCTCACCTTTAAGTCATCTCTAAATTGAGGATACTTGTTTATTTGTTCTGTTGGGCCAGGAAGATCCAAAGATTACTAGGGTCCTCCAAGTATCCATCTGATTCAGATTCAAATTTGTCCTTCTCTGTTCCAACCTTTTATCTCCCAATAGGGAGTGACAACCTTCAACATACAAAGAGTTTTTAAACACCTATGATTTTTCACAATTTAGCAGTAAAACAAGCTTATTTCAGACATTTAAAAAAATGAAAATAAGCAAAATTATACACAACCTGCAGTTCGACCACCCAGAGATAACTGCTCTAAGCATTTTGGTCTGTTTCATTTTTGGTCGTTTTCCTCCGTGTGTGTGTGTGTGTGTGTGTGTGTGTGTGTGAATGTGTGTGTGTGTGTGTGTGTGTGTGTGTGTGTGTGTGTGTTTGTGTTCCCACTGGCCTCAAGAGAAATGACTGACATTGCAGAAATACAAAGGATTACAAGAAAATACTCTGAATAATTACATATAATTATATAGCTATATGTACATTACTTACTATCAACATAATAAAATGTGGGTATATTAAAGTATTGTGTGTATGTGTGTGTCATATTTCCTGCATTCTAAGACAAATATTTTTCATTTCTGAAATCAGGATGCATCTTATAATGGATGCCAAAAGTGACTTGCAAATGGCTGGGCAGAAAAATCCATTGTGATATTGTTGTCATTACTTATGTTTGTGCAGACTTAGCTGACCATAGAGGATATTTGTTCATCTGATTGTTACTTCAATTGAGTTATTTGCAATGGTATCACCACTTATGGTTAAATTTGTCACTTAAATTTTCTTTCTTCCTAATTGTCACTTAAAATGTCTTCTAAAAATTACACTATGATGCATCACTGAAATGAAAAATTGTGTCTGCAGAAGATTGCCTGTCACATGCCAGACAATGCAATTAAAGGCAGTAGAAACTGCCAAATCTCTTGGAATACATCATGCAATTTTCAAAGCTAGGTAAGGTTAGTGTGACCATTTCATGCATTGTGAGGGACTATTACTCAGGCATTGAACATATATCTGTAAAAAGCTTCTGAGTGGCTTTCAAGAGAAACTGATTGGTTTCTAGCTAATGTAATTGAATTGAAAAAAAAGGAAAAGAAATAAAGAAGCTATGAGTTTAACCGAGCAGGAAAGACAGAAAAACTAGGATTCTTCTACATGCTCTGATATGATCTTGTCACAGCACCATAAGCCAGGGTTATGAAAAGCAGCCACATGACACCAAAATATTTTGCATCATTGCCAATGGCCAAACATAACTCAGAAGTATCTTTAAACTCTGAAATGTGAAAAAAGTTTAGACTCTACTTTTGATGATATACATGAAGAAAAATGGTGGTATATAATTATACGGTTATATGTACATTACTTACTATCAACATAATAAAATGTGGGTATATTGAAGTATTGTTCCTTTCTCCCAAAACAATTTATAAACCAATGTCTTACCATTGATGTCTCTGAATTAGAAAAATAATTGGGATCATAATGTATGTACAGTTTTGGATTATACTTTTTAACTTAATATTATATCATGAGCATTTTCTTTTTTTAAATTCTTTCTTTCAAATATTACATATAGTATTAAATAGGTCCCCTTTTCCCCCCATTGACCTCTCTCTGGCCACACCCACCCCCATCACATTGCCCAACTTCCTCAGTGTCTGTGTCCATTGGTTATGCCTATATGCATGCATACAAGTTCTTTGGTTGATGGCTTCTCTCCCCCCGCCCCCACCAACCTGCCCCTGCCTTCACTCCAAAGTTTGATAGTCTGTTTGATGCTTCTCTGTCTCTGGATCTCTTTTTGTTCATCAGTTTATGTTGGTCCTTATATTCCACAAATGAGTGAAATCATGTGATATTTATCTTTCTCTGACTGGCTTATTTTGCTTAGCACAATGTTCTCCAAGTCTATCTGTTGCAAATGGTAAGAATTCCTTTCTTACAGCAGTGTAGTATTCCATTGTGTAGATGTACCACTATTTTTTAATCCATTAAACTGCTGATGGGCACTTAGGCTGTTTCCAAATCTTAGCAATTGTGAGTTGTGCTGCTATGAACATAGGGGTGGATATATCCTTTCTGATTGGGGTTTCTGATATATTGGGTTATATTCCTAGAAGTGGGATTACTGGGTCAAATGGAAGTCCATTTTATATTTTTTGAGAAAACTCCATACTGTTCCACAGTGGCTGCACCATCTGCATTTCCAACATAGTGAAAGTGGGTTCCTTTTTCTCCACATCCTCGCCAGCATTTGTGGTTTGTTGATTTGTTGATGATAGCCATTCTGACAGGTGTAAAATGTTATCTCATTGTTGTTCTGATTTGCATCTCTCAAATTATTAGTGACTCTGAGCAAGTTTTCATGTGTCTCTTGGCCTTTCTTATGTCCTCTTTCAAACAGTGTCTATTTAGGTCTTTTGCCATTTTTTTGGGAGGATTGCTTATCTTCCTTTGTTAAGTTGTGTGAGTTCCTGTAAATTTTGGAGATTAAACCGTTATTGGATGTAACATGTGCAAACATGTTCTCCCATGTAGTGGATTATCTTGTTTTGTTGATGGTTTTCTTTGCTGTGCAAAAGCTTTTTATTTAGATGTAGTTCCATTTGTTTATTTTCTCGTTAGTTTCCATTGTGCTAGGAAATGTGCCAGTAAAGATATTGCTATGAGATATGTCTGATATTTTGCTGCCTATGGATTCTTCTAATATTTTTATGATTTCCCATATTAAATTTAAGTATTTTATTGAAGAGACTATCTTAACTCAATTGTATGCTCTTGCCTCCTTTGTCAAATATTAATTGAGCATACTGGCTTGTGTCAATCTCTGGGTTCTCTGTTCTGTTCCATTGGTCTATATGTCTGTTCTTGTGCCAGTACCAGGCAGTTTTCAGAATAGTGGCTTTGTAATATAGCTTGATATCTGATATTGTGTTCCCTCCAACTTTGTTCTTCTTTCTCAGGATTGCTGTAGCTACTCAGGGTCTTTGATTATTCCATGTGAATTTTTGAAGTTTGTTTTATGTCTGTGAAATATGCTGTTGCTATTTTAATGTGGATTGTATTGAATCTATACATTGCTTTGACATTTTAATGATGTTGATTCTACCAATCCATGGTCACGGTATATTCTTTCATTTCTTTATGTCTTCCTTACTCTTTTTCAACAACCTGTAGTTTTTTGAATACAGGTCTTTTATATCCTTAGTTAAGTTTACTTTTAGGTATCTTAATTTTTTGTCCAATGGTAAACGGGTGTATGTTTTTTTACATTTCTCTTTCTGTGAGTTCATTATTGGTGTACAAAAAAAGCTATAGATTTCTGGGTGTTAATTTTTTATCCTGATACAATACTGAATTCATTTATTAAGTCTAGTAGCTTTTTCATGGAATCTTTCTATGTACAATATCCTGTAATATGTGAATAATAACAGTTTTACTTTTTTTCCAAATTGATTGCCTTTTATTTCCTCTTCTTGTCTGATCACTATGGCAAGCACTTCTAGTACTATTTCAGAGAAGAATGTTGAAAGTGTCTTATTCCTGTTCTTAGGTGAAATGGTTTTAGTTTTTGCCCATTGAGTATGGTGTTGGTTGTAGGTTTGTCATATAAGGCTTTTATTATGTTGAGGTATGCTCCCTCTATTTCCATTTTGCTGATAGTTTTTTCTCAAGAAAGGGTGTTGGATTTTGTCAAATGCTTTATCTGCCTCAATTGGTATAATTATGTGATGTTTGTCTCTCAATTTGTTTACGTCATGTATTACATTTATTGATTTGCTGATACTGTACCATTGTTGCATCCCATAAATAAATCCCACTTAGTCATGGTGTATGATCTTTCTAAAGTGATGTTTAAACTGATTTTTTAGAATTTTGTTGAGGAAACTTGCATCTATATTTATCAGGGATATTGGCCTATAATTTTCTTTCTTTGTGGTGTCTTTATCTGATTATGGGATTAGGGTGATGCTGGCTTCACAGAATAAGCTTGGAATTGTTCTTTCCTCTTCAATTTTTTTTTTAATAATCTGAGGAGGATAGGTTTTAGTTCTTATTTGAATGTTTGATAAAACTCATCTGAGAAGCTGTCTGGCCCAAGGCTTTTCTTTGCTGGAAGTTTTTGATTACTGCTTCAATTTCCTCTATAGTTGTCAGACTATTCAGGTTTTTTTATTCTTCCTTATTGAGTTTTGGAAGATTGTATTTTTCTAGGAATATGTCTATTTCTTCTAAGTTGTCCAATTTGTTGTAATAGAGTTGTTTATAGTGCTTTTTGTTTGTTTGTTTGTTTTACAATCCTTTGTATTTCTCTGGGGTCAGTTGTTACTTCACCTATTTTATTTCTGATTTTGTTTATTTGGGTCCTCTTTCTTTGGTTCTTGGTGAGCCTGGCTAGAGGCTCATCAATGTTGTTTATCCTTTAAAAGAATCAGCTCTTGGTTTCATTGATCTTTGTTTTTTGTTGTTGTCATTGTTTGTTTGTTTATTTGTTTTTGGTCTCTATGCCATTTATTTTTGCCCTGATCTTAATTCTTTCCTTCCTTCTCCTTACTCTGGGATTTTCTTGTTACTCTCTTTCTAGGTCTTTAAGTTGTAGGGTTAGATAATTTATTACCAGTTTTTATTGTTTTTTGAGGCAGGCCTCTAATGCTATGAACTTCCCTCTCAGGACTGCTTTCACCACATTCCATAGATTTTGGATTATTATGTTTTTATTGTCATTCCTTTCCAGGAAGTTTTTAATGTTGTTTTTTTTTATCTCTTTGGTAACCCAATCATTGTTTAAGAGCATGCTATTCAGCTTTCAAGTGTTTGAATTTTTTATGGTTTTTATTTGTAGTTAATTTCTAATATTATGTATGCCTTTGTGATCTGAGAAGATGCTTGATATGATTTCCATCTTCTTGAATTTAGAGAGACTTTTCCTGTGACTCAAAATGTGGATTATCTTTGAAAATGTCCCATATACACTTGAGAAGAATGTATATTCTGTAGCTTTGGGGTGAAATATTCTGAAGATGTCACTTAAGTCCATCTGATATAGTGAGTCATTTTTATTGCTGTTTCTTTGCTGATTTTTTTGTCTAGAAGATTTATCCAGTGATGCTAATGTGGTGTTAAAATCCCCTACTATGATTATATTGCTGTCAGTCTCCCCCTTGATATCTTCCAGAAGTCTTTTTATGTATTTGGGTGCTCCTGCACTGGGTGCATATAAGTTTACCAGAGTTACACCCTCTTGTTGTATCAATCCCTTTAGTAAGTTCTGTTTTTTTTTTTCAGATATAATTATTGCTACCCCATATATATGTATATATACATATATATACATATATATATATATATATGTGTGTGTGTGTGTGTGTGTGTGTGTGTGTGTGTATTTTTTTCATTTCCATTTGCTTGAAATTTTTTTTTCTATCCCTTCTCTTTCAGTCTGTGTGAGTCTCTTGTTCTGAGGTGGGTCTCTTGTACAACACATATATATGGGTCATACTTTCTTATCCATTCAGCCACTTGATGTCTTTTGATTGGATCATTTAATCTATTTATGTTTAAGGCTATTATTGATAGGTACTTGTTTGTGGCCATTTTTATTCGTTATGCCTGTGGTCCTTTTTACCTTTCTATTTCTTCTTATTACAACAATTCCTTTAGTGTTTCTTGCTTTGCTGGATTTGTAGTAATAAACTCCCTTAGGCTTTTTTTTTGTCAGCAAAGCTCCTGATTCCCCTTCAATTTTGAATAACAGTCTTGCTGGATTGAATATTGTTGGATTCAGCCCCTAACTTTGGATCACTTTGTATACTTCATTCCATTCTTCTCTGCCCTGATGTGTTTCTGTTGATAAATCGTTTTGTAATCTAATGGGAGATCCCTTGTAGATGACTCTCTGTCTCTCTTTTGCAGTCTTTAGGATTCTCTCTTTGTCAGGGAAGTTTTCTGTCATTATTTCTTCAAATAGGTTTTCTAATCCTTGCTCCTCTTCTTGTTTTATTTTTTGTTTTTGTTTGTTTGTTTTTTGGCACTCCTATTATACAGCTGCTGCTTCATTACATATTATTCCAAAGCTCCCTTAAGCTCTCCTCCAGATTTTTAATTTTTTTCTCTAATTGCTTTTCTGACTGGGTGCTTTTCCTACCCTATCTTCTAGTTCACTGATTTGGTCCTATGCTTCTGCTAATCTAATGTTGAAACCTTCCATTGTGTTCTTTATTGTAGCTAAATCATTCTTCATTCCTCTTGATTCTTACATATGTTGGTAATTTTCTTATCTAGCTGATTTAGGAACCGTAAGACCCTTACTCTGAATTCTTTCTCTGACATATTGCTTGCCTTTATTTCATTTAATTCCCTTTCTGAGGATTCCTCATTTTCTTTACTTGGGGAGTTTTTTTTGTCCCCCCCTTTTAGTTTTCTTTTTCTGGCCCTGGGCTCCCTGCTTGGGGTCTGAGGGGTTGAAACTCCTAGCAGTTCAATAATCTAGATCGCTAGACCAGATGCTGAATCTGCCTTGAGTTTCATACCTTTATTGTCTCTGCTCTGAGCTGTACCTCCTTCTCTGTTCTGCTCCCTCAGTTGTCCACTTCAGATTCTTGGGGTCAGCGGGTTCATATGCATGATTCCTCTTGTGTGTGACTCCCTGTGAGGGCCTAGAGCCCTCTAGCATGCAATTCACTGTGCATCTTTGGCACTCAAGGCAGGATGGTGCCTTTTGACCCTCTGGGAGCACACATACAGTGTGGTCCTATGACTTATGATTGGGCACACCAGCTGGCACCAGCACCTCTGATCTGGGCCCAGGGAGTGGAGCATCCACCAGCCCAAAGGCTCTATACTGGGATGGGGGCTGAGCATGCACTAGTCTGTGGCTCTGTACTGGGATGGGGAGTAGTCAGGAAGGAGAAGATTCCTTTAGCTTGCACTCACAGTCCAGGGACTTGTAGCATTGGATCCTGGGATGCTGGGTTTGAGCTTCAGCTCAGGAGGTCTCTATGGCGTGCACTCACAGCAGAAGTCTGAGATCTGCAGTGTGGTACTGTGCTGCTCACTGCCATTGTACGGTGGTGGTTCTACTTGGGTAATGGCTGCAAGCAGTTCCCTGCACAGGTCCTGGTGCGCTGTCCAAGGTTGGTATGGGTGTTGGTGTGGCTGCACTTCTGGCCTCTGTTGCTCCCCTCTATAAGATGGTATGTGTTCCACACTAAAATAACACTGGCTTGTGTGTACCTGCAGTAGTAGCAGGGCTTCTTGTATAGGAGAGCCCAATCTGCAATCCCCAGAACTTCTGAAATATCTGTTTCTCACTCCCCCACATACATCACACACAGCCACACCCACCCCGCTCGCTCATTTACTCACTAACACTTTCTCCCTCCCTGCTGTCCTGTCACCCACCATGTTCAAATCTCCATGAGAATTTTCAATGGCACTGAATAATTTTTTTTTATTGTGTTACATGTATACATATATCCCCATTGCCCTCCCTCTATCCCAGGCATACCCCAACCCCCCAGTGTCTATGTTCATTGGTTATGCTTTCATGCATAGATACAAGTCCTTTGATTGATCTCTTATCTACCCCACCTCTGCTTAATCTTCCTGCTATAATTTCACAGTCTGTTTGATGCTTTACTGCCTCTGTATCTATCCTATTGTTCATCAGTTTACAATGTTCTTTATTATCCACAAATGAGTGAGATCATGTGATGCTTCTCCTTCAATGACTGGCTTATTTCACTAAGGATAAGGCTCTCCAGTTCCATCCAGGTTGCTGCAAATAGTAAGAGTTCCTTCTTTTTAATGAGAGCATAAAATTCCATTGTGTAGATGTACCACAGTTTTCTGATCCACGCATCTGCTGACGGTCACCTAGGCTGTTTCCAAATTGCAGCAATTGTGAATTGTGCTGCTATGAAATAGGGGTGCATAAATCCTTTCTGATTGGTGTTTGTAATTTCTTAGGATAAATCCCTAAGAGTGGGATTCTTGGGTCAAATGGGAGATCCATTTTTAGTTTTTTTTGAGGAAACTCCATACTGTTCTCCACAGTGACTGCACCAGTCTGCATTCCCACCAACAGTGCATCCTCGCCAACACTTGTCGTTTGTTGATTTGTTGATGATTGCCATTCTGACAGGTGTAAGATGGTATAGCATTGTCGTTTTGATTTGCATCTCTCAGATAATTAGTGACTTTGAACATGTTTTCATGTGTCTCTTGGCCTTCCTCCTGTCATCTTTCGCAAAGATTCTATTTAGGTCCCTTGCCCATTTTTTTTTATTGGATCATTTATCTTCATTTTATTAAGTTGTATAAGTTGGTGGTAGATGTTGGAGATTAAGCCTTTATCAGTGATAATATTTGCAAATATGTTCTCCCATACAGTGGGCTTTCTCCTTGTTATGCTGATGGTTTCTTTTGCTGTAGAAAAGCTTTTTATTTTGATGTAGTGCCATTTGTTTATTTTTTCTTTAACTTCCGTTGTCTTTGGAGCAGTATCAGTGAAGAAATTCTTTCAGCATATGTCTGAGATTGTGCTGCCTTTGGATTCCTCTAATATTTTTATGATTTCCCTTCTAATGTTTAAGTCCTGTATCCATTTTGAGTTAATTTTTGTGTTTGGTGTAAGTTGGTGGTCCAGTTTCTCTTTTTTTGCATGTATCTTTCCAATTTTCCAAAAACAATTTGTTGAAGAGGCTATCATGGCTCCATTGCATGTTCATGCCTCCTTTGTCAAATATTAGTTGAGCATAGTAGTTTGGGTGGATATCTGGATTCTCTATCCTATTCCATTGGTCTATATGTCTGTTCTTGTGCCAGTACCAGGCTGTTTTGAGAACAGTTGCTTTGTAATATAGTGTGAAATCTGGTATTGAGATTCCACCTACTTTATTCTTCTTTCTCAGAATTGCTGTGGCTATTCGTGGTCTTTTTTTGTTCCAGATGAATCTACGAAGAATTCATTCTAGGTCTGTGAAATATGTCATTGGTATTTTAATGGGTAGTGCATTGAATCCATACATTGCTTTGGCTAGTATGGGCATTTTAATGGTGTTGATTCTCCCAATCCATGAGCATGGTATGCTCGTCCATATGTTAACATCTTCCACTATTTCTTTTTTTCAGTGTCCTGTAGTTTTCTACATATAGGTCTTTTACCACTTTAGTTAGGTTTATTCATAGGTATCTTAATTTTTTTGGTGCAATGGTAAATGGAATTGCTTTTTTTGTTGCTCTTTCTGTAATTTCACTATTAGTGTATAGAAATGCCACAGATTTCTTGGCATTAATTTTGTATCCTGCTACATTGCTGAATTCATTAATTAAGTCAATTAGTTTTGGGATGGAGTCCTTCGGGTTTTTTATGTACAGTATTATGTCATCTGCAAATACGGACAGCTTTACTTCTTCTTTTCCAATTTGGATGCCTTTTATTTCTTTTTCTTGTCTAAGTGCAATGGCTAATACTACCAGTACTATGTCTAACAGGAGAGGTGAGTGTGGGCATCCCTGTCTTGTTCCTGTTCTTAGGGGAAATGGTTTTAGTGTTTGCCCATTGAGTATGATGTTAGCTGTGGGTTTATCATATATGGCTTTAATGATGTTGAGTCATGATCCTTCTATTCCCACTTTGCTGAGAGTTTTTATCAACAAAGGGTGTTGGATTTTGTCAAATGCGTTTTCTGCATCAATTGATATGACTATGTGATTTTTATCTCTCAATTTGTTTATGTACTGTATCATGTTTATTTATTTGCAGATATTGTACCATCCCTGGATTCCTGGGATGAATCTTGCTTGGTCATGCTGTATGATCTTTCTGATGTACTGCTGGGTCCAATTTACTAGAAATTTGTTGAGGATTTTGGCATCTATGTCCATGAGGGATATTGGCCTATAATTCTCTTTCATTGTGATGTCTTTATCCGGTTTTGGTATTAGAGTGATAGTGGCTTCATACAAGATGTTTGGAAGTGTTCCTTCTTCTTTAATGTTTTTGAACAGTCTGAGGAGGATAGGTTTTAATTCTTCCTTGAATGTTTGTTAAAACTTTCTTGTGTAGCCATCTGGTCCTGGGCTTTTATTTGCTGGAATCTTTTTGATGACTGCTTCAATTTCTTCCATAGTTATTGGACTATTAAGATGTTTAGATTCTTCCTGATTGAGTTTTGGAAGGTTATATTTTTCTAGTAATATGTCTATTTCTTGCAGGTTGTCCAATTTGTTGGAATAGTGTTGTTCATAGAGTTTTTTAACAATCCTTTTTATTTCCGCGGGGTCTGTTGTTATTTCTCCTCTTTCATTTCTGATTTTGTTTATTTGGGTCTTCTCTCTTTACTTTTTGGTGAGCCTGCCTAGAGGTCCATCAATCTTGTTCATCCTTTCAAAGAACCAGCTCTTGGTTTTGTTGATCTTTTGAATTGTCTTTTTGTCTCCATGTTGTTTATCTCCGCTGTGATCTTTAGTATTTCCTTCCTTCTGTTTACACTGGGCTTTTCTTGTGACTCTCTTTCTAGCTCTTTGAGTTGTAGGTTTAGGTAATTTATTACCATTGTTTCCTGTTTTCTGCAGTAGGCTTGTAGGGCTATGAACTTCCCTCTCAAGACTGTGTTCACTGTGTCCCATAAATTTTGTATTATTGTGTTGTCATTGTCATTTGTTGTCATGATGTTTTTTATTTCTTCCTTGATCTCTCTGGTTACCCAGTCATTGTTTAATAGCATGCTGTTTAGTCTCCATGTGTTTGATTCCTTTGTATTGTTTTTATTATAGTTGATTTCCCGTTTTATGCCACTGTGGTCTGAGAAAATGCTTGATATGACCTCTATCTTCTTGAATTTCAAGAGACTATTCTTATGACCCAACATATTATCTATCTTTGAAAATGACCCATATGCACTGGAGAAGAATGTATATTCTGTGGCTTTGGGGTGAAATGTTCTAAAGATGTCAATTAATTCCATCTGGTCTAGTGATTCATTTAGGATAGATGTTTCTTTTCTGATTTTTTGTATAGAGGATTTGTCCAGTGATGACAGTGGGGTATGAAAGTCTCCTACTATGATTGTATTTCTGTCAATAACTCCCTTAATATCCCCCAGGAGTTTTTTTTATGTATTTAGGTGTTCCTGTATTGGGTGCATATATGTTTACCAGAGATATTTCTTCCTGTTGGATTATTCCCTTGAGTATTATGAAGTGGCCTTCTTTATGTCTTGTTATTTCCTTCACTTTGAGATCTAATTTGTCAGATATAAGTATTGCAACCCCAGCTTTTTTTTCTTTTCCATTTGCCTGAAATACCTTCTTCCATCCCTTCAACCTCAATCTGTGAGCATCTCTTTTCCTGAGGTGGGTTTCTTGCAGACAGCAGATATATGGATTATGTTTTCTTATCCAATTGGTTACCCTATGTCTTTTGATTGGAGCATTTAATCCGTTTACATTTAAAGTTATTATTGATAATTCTTATCTGTTGCCATTTTTAGCCTTTACCCATGAGTTCCTTCTTCACTTCCTATTTCTTTTTATTACAGCTGACCCTTTCACATTTTTTGCGTTGCTGGTTTGGTGGTAATATATTCCCTTAATCATTTTTTGTCTGTGAAGCTTCTGATTTCACCTTCAATTTTGATTGAAAGCCTTACAGGGTACAGTATTCTTGGATTCAGACCCTTCCTTTGCATGACTTTGTATATTTCATTCCATTCCCTTCTGGCCTGATGAGTTTCTTTTGAAAATCAGTAGCTAGTCTTATCGGGGTTCCTTTGTAGGTAACTTTCTGTTTCTCTCTGCCTGCTTTTAAGATTCTTATTTTGTCCTTGGTGTTTGCCAATTTAATTATAATGTGTCTTGGTGTTGGTTTGTTGGGGTTCCTTTTGCTTAGTACTCTGTGTGCTTCTTGGATTTGTGTGGGTTTTTTCTTTCCCATATTGAGGAAATTTTCTGTCATTATTTCTTCAAACAGTTTTTCTAATCCTTGCTCAGTTTCCACTTTTTCTGGAACCCCAATTATGTGGATGTTGTTTTGTTTCATGTTATCCCAAAGTTCCTTTAGGCTGTCCTTTTGCTTTTTAACTTTTTTTTTCTAGAAGCTGCTGTACTTGGGTATTTTTTCCTACCATGTCTTGTAGCTCACTGATGCAGTCCTCTGCTTCTTCTAGTCTACTTTTGATGCTTTCTATTGAGTTCTTTATAGCAGTGATGTCATTTTTTATTTCTTCTTGATTATTCTGCATTTCTTTTAGGTTCTTTTGCATTTCTTCTTGCTTCTTCTGCATTTCTTCTTGATTCTTCTGCTTTTCCTCTTGAGTCTTCTTCATTTCCTTGTGGGCCTTCTTCATTTCCTTTTGGCTCTTACTCACATTGCCAATGTTGTCTCCCATTCTTTTCATCAACCTTATGATCATTTCTCTGAATTCTTTCTCTGGCAGGCTTATTTCTGCTTCTATTTAGTTTACTTCCTTTTCTGTTGAAACCTGCTTTTCTGTCATATGTGGGCTCTTTCTTTTTCTGCCCATGGTCTTTCTTCTCTGGGTGTCTGGTTATGTAGTTCTCTCTTCTACTTTGATTGAAAGGCACAAACTACAAACACGACCAGGTACAATACACAAGGCACTGAATAGAAATGTATTCTGGATGTTAATAATCACAAATAAGATGACCACTAATGAAAGACAAATTAGGTGTAAGTAGAGAAAGAAGAAGAGGAAAACGAGGAAAAAAGAAAAGAAATGCTAAAATCAGATTGGGAGAGGGAAATAGATGAATAAATAAATAAATAAATAAATAAATAAGAAAGTAAAAAGGAGAAGAAGAAGAGGAAAAGATAAAGAGGAAAATGTCAGAGAGAAAATAAAGAGGATAAGAGAGAAAAGAGGTACAAAATATAGATTTTAGGAGAAAACAATGGAACAGTCACTAATCCCAACAAATGCCGGCAACTAGTACCTGGAGATTAATACAAATTATAAATAATAACTGGTATCGAGGGAGGTGAGGGAAAAGAGAGGTAAAAAACAAACCAAAACAAAGCAAATAAAAAGCAAAATAAAACAAGTAGAATAAGCTTAAATAATCTCACCAAATGCGTACAAAAAATCGATATAATCACCGTTCAGGTAAACAGCAACAAAAGGACATAGAGAAAAACAAGTTTTTGGATAGCGAAGACAAAAGAGAGAGGTTTGTATGGACTTGGAGTAGGGGATTTGAAATTAGACATATAAGTGGGGTGAAATTTTAACCAGGTAAAGAGAAAGAATAGAGAGAATCTATTGTTGGAAAAGGGAAAGAGAAAACAAGAAAACAAAATGGGAAAAGTTAGGAGGAAAGTTTTGGCATAAAGGTAGAGTTGAGATAGAGTAAAATTATGCTAAGGAAAAAATGAAAATAGAATATAGAACTCTAATCCCGAAGTAAAATAAAGGGAAAACAAAATGACACTTGTTTTTTTTCCAAAAAGATAAATAGTAGTAATAATACTGGTTGAAAACGAAAATGTAATAATTAAAAAGGTAAAAATCAATTGAGGAGGGAAGAAAAAATAGTTTTGCAATTAAAATATGCAAAAATGAACAAATATAAAATAAAATTAAAAAATTTTTAAAAGAAAAAAAAATAGAATGGTCATTCGCTTCCACTATTGTTCTGCTTGGCACTTCTGCTTCCCAGTCGGGAGGGTATTCCAGTTCCCTGTGTTCCACTGCTGCTTGTGTTTTAATCTCTTTATTCTTTTGTGGTTATGCAAGAGTCAATTTGTGCATCATCCACTGGGTGGCAGTGTTTCAGAATTGACCTCTGAGACTAAGCACGGGACCTCTCTAGGCTGTGCTCAGATCCTGCTACTCTGTGGTTCTCAAAACCAGTTTGTGGGGATTTTGCAGCCAGGACACTGTAATAATTCCCATGCTGTCCCTCTGCCTCTGATCAAAACAAGTCATTTTCCAGAGCTCTCCCTTGTCAACAACTTCGAGAGTTTGCTTCCACACTTAGGGATCACAGCCTGCCCCACATCTGCGGACCTCTCCAGAAGCAGCTTTCCTGCAACCCGGTTCCCACAGTGTGCGCGTCTCTGTTCTGCGGGACAGGAGACCTCACCTTATCCCAGGTGCAATCTGACCTTTCTGTGTGCCATATGGATCTCCTCTGTGTCTGCGCAGATTGGAGAGCAGTGTTCTGGGTCCCCGGCTGTTCAGTGGGTGCTTCAGCCGCAGCTTTCAGACCACTGCAGACATTCACCTCCCTCTGCAAGATGGTGCAATCTCTGTTCAAGCTGGTGGCCAAAAAACCCATGGCAGTGGGGCTACCTGGCCAGGAGAGCCCCGTCCAGCAGACCCCCACCTTCTCCTAAAGTATAACTGACTCTTAACTTGCCAACAAATACTCCTAGTGCGACTCTCAGCTGCTCTCCCTCTGCCCAGCAACAAAGCTCCAGATGCGTCTGTCTACTCCGCCGCCATTTTTCCTCCTTCCCTCACCCCCCTCGGCACTGAATACTTTAAAACATGATTTTGTTGCTTGCTATTTTAAAATTATTTGCCTATATCATAATTTTCTTAACCATTCCCCTATTATTGGACATTTCATGTGACAACACTGAAATCAATAGCATTGTCTTTTATCATAAATTAGTAAAAAATTATTAAGGCTCTTGATGCATATTACAAAAATGGTTCTCAGAAAAGTGCACAAATTTACAATCTCACATGCAGTGAATGAGAACATACCTCCATAAATACTTTAAAAAAACTGAAAAAAAGACTGACTGGCATTGCTCTGTGGTTGAGCATCAACCTATGAACTAGGAGCTCATGGTTTGATTTCTGGTCAGGGCATATAACTGGGTTGTGGGCTTGATCCCCAGTGTGGAGCACGCAGGAGGCAGCCAATCAATGATTCTCTCTCATCATTGATATTTCTCTCTCTCACCTTCTCCCATCCTCTCTGAAATCAATAAAAATATGTATTTTTAAAATACTAAAAAATAGACCTTTGCTAATTTGACAAGCAAAAAAACAAACAAAAAAAAAAGGATAGCGTCTCTTTTATTTACAGTTTACTTATTACTATCTGGGTTATACACCTTAAATTGTAATTGCTGGCATTTATATTTCTTGTGTGCAATATACTAGTTTATGTTCTTTGCTCATGGGTCTATTGAGTTCTCAGGGTCTGTCATACTGATTCTCATAATGTACTAGATGCTGCGGATACCTCACTCCAGAGTCCCCTGACCTACCTGATTTCACCTGAAGCCATCCTTTCCAGCATCCTGACAGTCTCCCACCACAAGTATCTTGTATCTCTTCTCTGCTGAGGCTTTCTCGGGCACAGTGGAATCTTGTTCCGCCTCAGTCAGGTTCAACCTGAAGTGAAGGATAGTTAACAACACTGGGGATAACCTTCAGCCAATAGGGATGTAGGTCAGTGGATAAACATTGCAGACTGACTGTCCTCCAGTGGGATGATTCTGAGTCCCATAGGGTTTCTCAGAGAGTATCCAGCAGGATTGAGTTCCAGTTGCCCACAGGGTACCTTGCTCATTGACATATTCCTTACTAGCTTTTTTTCTCTTCTTTGTCTCACTTTACCCAATGCCTTCTTTTGCCTCCTGAGATCAATTCCCAAATAAACCATTTGTACCCAAAATCATTTTCTCAGTGTTGAATTTTTAAATTGAAAGTAAGAAAAAACTGAAACAGGAATATTTTCTACCCACATACCCTTATAGCAGTGATCAGTCTCTTAGTGTGAACTCCTCAATATGGATGGCATATTTGAAAAGGAACACAGAAGAATGAACACTATCTGCAGTGCAGGACATAGCAATGCAGAGGCCTCTATCACCTGGGGAATGCCAATTGGTTACTTTCACAAACCTCTCAGGAGTTGGCTGAGCTCTCAGAATCGAGAAAAAAAATTATCTCTCTGAGCAGGAAGACTGAAGACCAGAGTCTGGAGTTAGTGAATTAAAGAAGGTAAACTCAACTGAAGTGTGTTTATATGCATTTATAATATACAAAGACATATACATTGAGTAGCCAGTATTAGAAGCCTGGTGCATGAATTTGTAATGGGTGGGGTCCAGCCAGCCTGGCCAGGGGGAGACGACATGGGCAGTTGGCCTGCCTGCTGGTCAAGGGGACAATTTACATATTAGCCTTTTATTGTATAAAATATACACTGAGTGGCTAGATTATTATGCAGAGATCATAATAATCTGGCCACTCAGTGTGTGTGTGTGTGTGTGTGTGTGTGTGTGTGTGTGTGTACTGAGCATTTGCTGAGATACCAATTTATTAATTTACAATGAGAAATGTAATTGTTAAATTGGCCAAAATGCTTGAGTATGCAGATCAGTGCATTCTTTCCCTGTAGACGAGTTGTTTGGGGAGCCAAATAAATTATCAAAAAATTGCTTGGTGAGCACAAAATCAGAAAAAGTATAGTTAGTTATGACAAGAATGGTCTCTAAGATTACACAACTTAAAGTACTTTCATCAACTATAGGGCCAACTTTGCCAAAGAACCCATAATGCTAAGTTCACTTGTCCAAGATTATTCTCTTAGATAGAGCTTGATGGTAATGGTAATTTCTTTGCTTCTATCGGGCTAATTACTGTCTATTAATTCCAAGCAGTGTATAATACAATTAGTTTGGTTTCCACTTACAAAATTGCAATTGCATTCTAGTTCTGCCTCCTTCACATTTGTCTTAGAGATCACCTTGAACAGAGTTATAAGAGTTCCCTAAGTTTCCAGTCACACCATTACAGATAATTTCCAGATATCTAATCATATTCCTTGCAGGTGAATTTTACTAGTTTAACCCTCAGGTTAAACTTCTTATGGAAGAGGGTAAAGTGTATACAGGGAGCAAGTATATATAGCTGCCCCTTTCCTGTTGAGATGAGAACTACTTTCAACTTAACAGTTTTCTGCCTTTTTCCCATCTCCAGAATAGCCAATATGCTTTCTCTTTCTTATTCCACACATGCTAGAATGTACTTCCTGTCTTTATTTCCCAAAGGACTCATCTATTCTTCAGGGTCAAGATCACATATTACTTCCTCTAAGACTACTTTCTTGAACCGCCTCCATCCCTACTCCAGCATCAAAGAAACAGATTCTTTATCAGTGTTACCGCAATACTTAAATCAAATTTCTATCATAGCATTTACCTCACTGTACTATAATAATTTATATGTCCATTTTCCCCACTAGACTATGAGATCCCTGAAGGTAGAGGCTATAGTCTTATTTACTTTTGTATTTTCAATGCTCACATAGTATTGACCTTCAGTAAATACTTGAATAAATGAATTATCTGAAGCCAATAGCCAAGCAGCCAAGAACTGCTATATTTAAAAAATGTAATCTTAAAAGATATGTGACAAAAAATCATAATGGGTTATTTAGCAAAGTTGAAAGATCACTATAAATTAATATTATATGCTATCTATTTATTCATCAACAAATATTTATTGAGCACCTGCTATGTGCCCAGCAATGATTGAGACACATTTCTCTATTTTATAAAACTAACATTCTACTTGGGGAAAACAGATGATTAGCACATAAGTAATTAAAATAATTTCCAAATTGTGACAACTGTTGTTAATAAAAGAAAACAGAGTGACATAAAAGTAAGTGACCTGAAGAAAAAGAATTTTGTTTGTTTTTATTTGGGAGGTCAGGAAAAACCCTTTTGACGACTGACATTTAATCTGATATCTGAATTATGAGAAGGATCCAGCTATTTAAGAATATGTGGGGACTGTACCAGGCAGAGGAATTAGTAGGTGTAAAGTCCCTGAGGTAGAAATGGACTTGTGGTTAAATGAACAGAAAAAAAGTTTGCAGGACTGAAGAATTTTTGAATGCAGGAGGTATAGTGTAAGATGAGATCAGAAAAGTGGGAATAGCCTAGATCACATAGAATTTGTAAGTCACAGAAGGAAGTTCAGAGTTTTTCCAAAGTACAGTAAAAAGCAAGTGGAGGGTTTTCAGTAGGAGAAACAATATTCTCATCAACAATATGAAACTGAACGCTATCACTGAATTTTACTACTTTGGCAAAACTCATTATAATGATACACTGATAAATATGAAATGGGGAAAAAAAAACAGTGTAAAGCTCCAGTATATCCTACAGAAAGTTAATTGAATGACATCAATTTTACAGATGGTTTGGGCAGATCAGGGAAACCACACTCTTAAAAAAAAAGACTATTTCTTTGAGAGATTTTTATTTTGAATTTATTTTATTCTATTTTTCTTTTTATTGAATTTATTGGGGAAATATTAGTTAACAAAATTATACAGGTTTCAGGGTGCACAATTCTACAATAAATCATCTGTAAACTGTATTGTGTTCACCCCAAGTAAAGTCTCCATCCATCAACATTTTCCCCATTAACCCTCATCCCCTCCAATTATCACCAACACCCAAACCCTTGGCAATCATCACACTGATGTTGTGTCTATAAGGTTTTATTCTGTTTTTTATTTTTTCTCAATCCCTCTACCCCCCAACCCAGCTCCACCACCACCCACTCTGGCAACTGACAGCCTGCTCTCTATTTATGAGTCTGTCACATTTTATCTTGTTAGTTTATTTTCTTCATTAGATTCCACATATGAGTGAAATCAAATGGTACTTATATTTCTCTGACTGGCTTATTTCAATTAGCATAATGCTCTCCAGGCCCACCAATGCTGACACAAAGGGTACGCTTTCCTTTCTTTTACAGCCAAGTAGTATTCCATTATGTAAATTTGCCACCATATTTTTAATCCACCCACCTATGGATGGACACATGGGCTGCTTCCAAATCTTGGATATTGTAAATGAACATAGGGGTGCATATATACTTTTGAATCAGTGTTTCAGGTTTCTTTGGATAAATTCTCAGAAGTAGAATTGCTAGGTCATAAGGTAGCTTCATTTTTAGATTTT
>PVJN01032179.1:0-24330 GCA_004026805.1 Lasiurus borealis | reverse complement strand
AGACCGCCGACACTGAGCCGGAGAGGGTAGCACTTAGCGGACCTGTGGAGAAGGACCTTCAAATGCCTCGTGGGCACCTTCAATTGCTTAGAGATGATGAACCCACATTTTCCTCTGACTCTCCCCTGGCTCCCCCCCCCCCATAAAAATGAAGACTGAATTAATAGAAATTGGAGCCCAACCCATGTGGCTCAGTGGAAAGAGCGTCGGCCTGCAGACTGAAAGGGTCCCAGGTTCCATTCCGGTCAAGGGCATGTACCTTGGTTGCTGGCACATCCCCAGCTGGGGTGTGTGCAGGAGGCAGCTGATGGGTGTTTCTCTCTCATCAGTGTTTCTAACTCTCTGTCCCTCTCCCTTCCTCTCTGTAAAAAATCAATAAAGTATATACTTTTAAAAAAAGATAAACTGGAGCTCACCTCTGCACATTTTCAGGGGGAGGTCAGAGGCAGTGAACAGCTTACTTGCGGATATAAACAGTCCCCTGAGTCTGCCAGAACGTCTGGGCTCCCAGCATCCTCAGGGGACCCCGAAGCACCTTCCTCCATCCGCATCACATGTCTGCCTCCCCCTCCTCCGGCAGCCCGGTGCCCACGTGCACTTCCTCCAAAGCACCTTAACGGTCCCTCGGCTCATTTTTCTTGATGCCAAGGTTGCCACGATCCCCGAGCCCGAAAAAGCCGCTGCCAAACCCGCCGAGGTAAGGCACCACCCACGCCGAGGGCTATTTGTGAAGTGGAGACGCGCGCTCCCCGTGTCTGAGTCAGGCGGTGACGCTGGGGCCCAAATGCCAAGTCACAGCTCAGGTTGGCGGGGGAGGCTCAGCCGGGAGGAGGTGGCAGGGACCAGGGACCGGCTCTTCTGCACAGGCCTGGGCAAGGCGGTGGGGGTGGGAGTGGGGTCCCCTGGGAGGAGAGCTCAGTGCCAGTCTGGGCTGCTCCGGGCAGGCTCTGCCCATGAGGAGAGGTTGGTGGCTTTGGGGTAAACACGTGGTCCTGCAGGGAGGAGCAAGGTCGACCAAGGTCATTCCCACCATCCAGATGTGAGGAGGGAGGAGGGGAAAGAGGGTCCGGTTTTGTCCTTGTATTCGTTTATCCTCCTGTATTTCTCCAAAACATAGGAGAGGCCCTCATCACAGTTTGTTCCTGGCTGCCGGCTGCTGGGAGAGAGGAGAGTCACATGTATGATGATTTATCGCTGCAGCATCCGGCCTGGGTGCCGGTTTGGGGCCTGACAGGAAAGGTTGTTGATATGTAGAGTCCCTGGCCAGTCCTCTAGGGCAGCGGTTCTCCACCTTCCTAAGGCTGAGACCCTTGCACACAGCTCCTCATGGGGTGGTGACCCCCAACCATGAAATTTCGCTCCCGTGATGCATCGTGATGTCAATATCTGCATTTTCCGATGGTCTTAGGCGACCCCTGTGAAAGGGTCGTTTGATCCCCAAAGGGGTCGCGACCCACAGGTTGAGAACCTCTTGCTCTAGGTCCTCAGCTGTGCTCCCTGAGAGGTTTGGGTTCAAAGGAACCAAACACACCGGAATCCTTAAGAGAAGTGTCTGTCTGTCTGTTCACCCCACACACACACCCATGTGTCCATCCATCCTGTAGGAAAAACCGCCCAGCATGCAACTGAGGCTTTTTAAACCAGGCACAGACTTGACTGACAGATAATAACTAGATGCTGCTGGTAAAACACGTATTTGTTTTTGCAATCGAGCCGCATAAACTCTGAATCTGTTGATGCTTTGCCCAAAGCAATAAGGCGAGCTCTCTGACGAGATGGAAATAATTAGGGAGAATTCGCGAAAGGGGGCCGGTTGTAATTAATATTTTAAAAGCCCGCGTTGTGTAAGATCTTCAGCCTTTAACGAGCTCGGGCTGTCAGTGTTTGCCGCGGTCTGTAAACAATTACGTCCTAAAGACTCTGCCCATTAACGCCGGTCTCCCAGGGTTTCCGCGTGGACACGCGGTCGGTGATTCATTTGAGTAATTCTCCATCCTAGAGGAGGATGCTCTTTGTGAACTGGAGAAGAGAGGGCTTTTTATTTTCAGTACTCACCTGAGGATACTTTCCCATTGATTTTTTTTTTCAGAGAGAGTGGAAGAGAGAGGGAAAGACAGAGAGGAATATCGATGTGAGAGCGACACATCGATTGGTTGCCTCCTGCACGTGCCCCGACCAGGGCCTAGGCTGGGGAGGAGCCTGCAACCAAGGTACCTGCCCTCAATCAGAATCAAACCCAGGAACCTTCTGTCCACAGGCTCACATTCTATCCACTGAGCTAAACTGGCTAGAATTGATTTCTGAGAGGAAGGGAGAGGGAGAGAGAGAGAGAGAGAACCATCGATGATGAGAGAGAATCATTGATCAGCTGCCTGCTGCATGCCCCTCACTGGGGATCGAGGCCACAACCTGGGCCTGAATCCTGAACGGGAATTGAACCAGGATCTCCTGGCCCATAGCTCCATGCTTAACCACGGAGCCACGCTGACTGGGCGAGAAGATCGTGATGGTGCAAGATGATGTCTAGGGCAGGAGATGAATAGGCCAACACGTAGGCAGGAGGTCATCGTGGAGAGACTCAAGAGCCATTGATGACTTTAGGTCAGTGGTTCTCAACCTTCCTAAGGCCGCGACCCTTTAAGACAGCTCCTCATGGGGTGGTGACCCCCAACCATGAAATTATTTCCGTTGCTACTTCATCACTATCATCTTGCTACTGTTATGAACTGTAATGTAAATATCTGATAGGCAGGACGTATTTTCATTGTTACAAATGGAACATAATTAAAGCATAGGGATTAATCACAAAAACAATATGTAATTATATATTGTGAAATATTTATTTCTAATGACAAATAAATGAAATGTTGTCTTGAATCGTGGTGTAGCCTGGGCAACAGTCTTCCTAGGACAACAGTAAACTACGTTGCTACTCTTTGCTACACCGAGGAGCGGTGTGTTGGTTCCTAAGACCATGGGAAATAGGTGTTTTCTGATGGTCTTAGGCGACCTCTGTGAAAGGGTCATTTGACCCCCAAAGGGGTCACGACCCACAGGTTGAGAACCACTGCTTTAGATTGTAGGTTGAGGGTGGAAACAAAGAGCACCTGTACAGTTTCAATAAGTGGGGGGGGGGGGCGTGAAGAGTTGGCATTTCGAGGGGCTCATGGAGGTAGGGAAGAGGATGTGTCCCGGAGGCTGACCCTGGGCATGGGTGGCTGCTCACCGTTCTCCCAGAAAGCCTCCTGAGACTCAGCTGCCCCGAGCACGATGCTGCAGCTGCTGTGGCAATACCAGAATGGTCCTGCGTTCAAAGGAATCCAATTAGCCACTTCTTCTCTTTTCTATTAAGCAGAGATGTTTGTTTTACACGGACCATTTGAAATAGCCCTGGGTCTCTTTCCCATTTGACAACTGGAATACAAAAAGTTGGGCTTGTATCTGTTGATAATCTCTCTCTCTGCCTCTGAATAATCTGGAAATTCAGTGGTTAAATAGTAAGATCCTTTTGTTTCGCTTTAACACACTCTCATGCCGCTTTCTCCTTTCCTATCTCCCACACTCTGTCCTGGGCACTTCGGAGACATTACCAAGCAGGTCAGCATGTGTCTGTCACCTTCTCTCCCCTGCTGGGACCGGGGACATGGATGAGCCTGCCTGTCCCCTTCCCGGGGCCTCAGATTCTCAGGCTGTGTGTGCTCACTGGGGCCGTGGGCAGCTCCGGCCGCTGGTAAAATAAGATTATTCGTGTGCCGTAAAGCGTGCCGCCAGAATGTCTGGCTTTGTGCTGGGTCAGGGGCTTGGGGTGCTCTGCCGTGAGCAGTAGCTGCTGGAACCCCATCAGCAGTGACCTTGTGCTGGTTCAGGGCGGTGGGGTCAGTACTCTCTCCAGCCACCCCTCTTGAACAGGAGCAGGGATGCCGTGAAAATAACTCCTCTGCCTGCCATCCTTCATCCCTCAAGGACATTTCCAGGGTCAAGGTCAGGATGCCTCTCCTGGTCTGTTCTGATTCCATGGGTGCTAGAAGGTGGCAGAAGAAAGGTTTTCCTTCCAAATCCTGAAACCGGGGTCTGAGGCAGACCCAACAGGACAAGAGGGGCCGAGACCGGTGTGGCTCAGTGGATAGAGTGTCGGCCTGCAGACTGAAAGGTCCCAGGTTCAATTCCGGTCGGGGGCATGTACCTTGGTTGCGGGCACATCTCCAGTGTGGAGCGTGCAGGAGGCAGCTGATCAATGTCTCTCTCTCATCGATGTTTCTGACTTTCTATTCCTCTCCCTTCCTCTCTGTAAAAAATCAATAAAATATATTTTTTTAAAAAAGAGAGATTTACATCGCCCAAGAGCGAAAACTTAAGAAATATTGCCAAAATAAATAAACAAAAACACCCCAAACAGAAAACAAAACCTGCTGCGTTTTTCTCAGTGCACACTTTCCTGGAGCTGAGCAAACACATAAGCCACTCCGCACCCACCCCACCCCTCCTTTAAGCAGCAGGGCCTTCTTTGGGAAATATTTCTCCAGATTTCCACTGCTTATGCTGGGAAGGGGATGACTTCAACCGAATCACAGGATTCTGTGGTCACGACATGGCTTTCCCTCCGAGAGAGCCATGGAGCGGTCCCAAAGAGACGAGCATCTGCCCTCCTCTCAACCAGGACCCCAAACTTCCCTCAGAACCCCCATTCCGTGGTGTCCCTCAGAACCTCCCTCCCCGCCACAGCCCGAGGGAGTGCTCAGGAATACAGCGTGCGCAAGTGTGTCTGTTCATTCCGCCCTGAACTTGGAAAAGGAACAGCTGATCCCCATCGAGAGCCCAGGGAAGAGGCTCTCGTGACCTTGGAGTTGAGAACCGTGACCGAGTGGCTGCCGAAGTACCTCCACCGGCACTCATCCATGTCGGATCCAGAATCTGACCTTCAGGGAGGGCAGGGTATTTTCTGTCTGTCCCTCGTGCCTGCCCCTGCTTTCTCAGCTACACCCGGGCAGACGGTGACACCAGGCTTGCCGATTGCCCAAGGTTGGGGACAAACATTCGTAAGATAAAGTTCAAGGAGGCGCTGTTTCTTTGGAGAAGAACGGTGGAAGTTCAAGATGGTGGTGTTACTTGAAGGACTCTACAGGGAACAGCAGGGTCCAGGAAGGCTTCAAGGTCAATACCAGCCCCCACCTCTGGGCCGGAAGCACCATGAGGACAGCAGGTGCTGCAGAAGGTGGGCAAGGCCTGGTCCACACAGGGATTGCTCGGTGGCTCAGCGATTGGCTGTCGAGTTAAAAGCCAGAGCGCTGGTTTGGCTAAAATCTTGGGGACACGGAGACCATTTAAAACTCCTTTGGAGCCGAAACCGGTTTGGCTCAGTGGATAGAGCGTCCGTCTGTGGACTGAAAGGTCCCGGGCTCGATTCTGGTCAAGGGCACGTACCTTGGTTGCGGGCACATCCCCATTAGGGGGCGTTCTAGAGGCAGCTGATGGATGTCTCTCTCTCATCAATGTTTCTAACACTCTCTCCCTCTCCCTTCCTCTCTGTCAAAAGTCAATAAAATATATATATAAATAAATAAATAAAAATAAAACTCCTTTGGAGTTTGGGGTCCTAAGGGAAATGCAAAAGGAGGCAGGTGTTCTTTTGCTTTACACTTGGGTCTAAGGTGGTGGGGTGAGTTGGGAAAAGACCGTGCGGCCGTGCTAGTGACAGCAAAGGTGGCGTTAGCGGGCCTCCTACAAGGGGCCCCGGACATGGGTGAAGAGAAGGGCTGTACCTGTCTTAGCACCTAGCATGGCCCTTACGTCCACGGCGCTCGAAGGGGCTCCCCGAAATAAGCAGATTCCAAGGAGGCTTGGCAGCAGCTGTCGTAACAGCAAGTGCAGAAAGCCCTGGGGAGAGAGGGCAGTGCCCTGAATTCTGGCCCAGGGAAACACAGATGAGAAGCTTGAAATGGATCCTTTATATATGAATATAAGTCAACATTATGTCTATAATCCTATCTAATAAAAGAGTAATATGCAAATTAACCATCACTCCATACCTGCCAGCCAATCCAGAGTGAGCATGCAAATTAACTCCCCGCTCTGGCTCCGGCTCCGGCTCCAGAAAATGCAATTCCCAATCAGTGGGGTTTCTGAAGAGTCAGCTGTTCTCTGAACCTTTTTGTAAGAGGGGACGGGGGAAGGACCAGGATGATGACAGATGATGACAGAGCTTGCTTTATGGCTCAGGGACTCAGCCAATCACAACTTGAGTGCGTGCTCACAGGTCGCCTCGGGATATCGGCAGACGCAGCCCCTGATTCAGTCAGTCTTGGGAAGGGCCCAGGAGCCTGCATTTCTAGGAGAACCACACCTGGGGAGCAGGCGGCCTGGTGTAGGCAGAAAGGGTGCTGGGCGCTCCGGGGGAGCAGAGGCCAGCAGCCTGCAGAGAGGCTGCTGAGAGGGCAGGGAGGCGGGTGGAAGGAAGAGCAGGTGAGCAGGATGTGGCAGAGCCCACACCGTCCTGCATTGGCCTTAACCCGGCAGTGCTCAGCGGGCCAATGGAACCCGGCATCACGGGCCAATGATTGACATTCCCGAGAAAAGAACCTTTTATATATATATATATTTTATTGATTTTTTACAGAAAGGAATGGAGAGGATAGAGAGTCAGAAACATCGATGAGAGAGAAACATCGTTTAGCCGCCTCCTGCACGCCCCCTACTGGGGATGTGCCCACAACCAAGGTACGTGCCCTTGACCGAAATCAAACCCAGGACCTTTCAGTCCTCAGGCGGACCCTCTATCCACTGAGCCACACCGGTTTTGGCAAGAATCTTCTTCTTTTGAAAACCGGGTTGTTATGTTCGGGGTCATCCAATGAGTAAATCTGGAAGGTGTGAAGTGTGGGGTAAAAATATTTCTGTCCCGAATTCTATAATTAAAAACGAAAGGTGGGCGTTGCAGGTACGAACATCTGCCTGAGGGGGAAGCACTCCGCGGAGCTCCCAACTGGAAAAGCCCTGCCTAGACTCGGGGGGCGGGGGTGCCATGGGTTCTGCTGGGGGGAGATCAGATCCCCAACAACACAAGTTCCTCCGTCTCCCTGGGCGATGCTCCCCGCTCTGGCTCCGGCTCCAGAAAACGCGGTTCCCGATCGGTGGGGTTTCTGAAGAGTCAGCTGTTCTCTGAACCTTTCGGTAATGGGGCCAGAGGCAGGATTTTCCAGGGCAGAGAGGTGGTCTGAGTTTCTGGGGCCGGGGGAAGGACCGGGATGATGACAGAGGATGACAGAGCTTGCTGTATGGCGCAGGGACTCAGCCAATCACAGGCCTCTCCTGCAGGCCCTGCTCCCCTGCCGCCCGGCACTCAGGGAGAACGAGGTTATTTGTTCTGCACGATGGGGGGGATGGGGGGGGAGGTGGAGGGGAGCCGGGCATCTCCGTGGGTTCGGTGGAAGAAGGATTGTTTTTGTGTCACATAATTGCATTAAGGTTATGAGTTGGCATACAGTTCCCACAGAATCTTTCACATTTTTTTTTTAAAAAAGGAGACTTGAGGTTTTCTCCTTGAGCATACTTTGCTAAAATAAACACACACACACACACACCACACACACACACACACACACACACCACACACACACACACACACACACACACACACACGCACACACACCCTTGCCGGATTTTATTCATGGAGTGATTACGTGCGATTTCTGGTCCCACAGAACCTTTACCGTTTTTCACTATTAATTATTAATCACGAATGCTCTACTCTACGGATCACCTATAAAGAAGCAGAGATACACAGGTTAAGAAGGATAGGGTAGTGAGAGGATCCTTACGTGATGCCCTTTTAAAACGCACCCTGTTTTTAAGTATTCAAAAAGTCAAAACATCCACAGAGGCCTTCCTTCAATTCTCGGAGTCTCTAGATGCCGGGTCAGTGTCGACACTGCACTTCCGGGGGCCAAGGTCACCTTGAGAGTTAGCCCTGCCGCTCTCAGCCCTTTTCATACCCAGAAAATTATCATCTATCTTTTTTTAAAAAATATATATATATTATTGATTTTTCACAGAGAGGAAGGGAGAGGGACAGAAAGTCAGAAACATCGATGAGAGAGAGAGAGACGTGAATCAGCCACCTCCTGCACGCCCCCCACTGGGGATGCGCCCGCCACCAAGGTACATGCCCTTGACCGGAATCGAACCTGAGACCTCCCAATCCGCAGGCCGACGCTCTAACCACTGACCAACACCAGTCCCGGCCATTTATCTTTTTTTAAAAAAACAACTCAGAGGAGACCTGGTTCCTCTAAACCAGGGTTGGGGAGCGGCTGGCCCACGGGCCGTGTACAGCCCTTGAAATCAGTTGGTCCGGCCGTGCCACGGCGTTCGGCGTGAGTTCGCTGAATGTTGGACCAAACGCAGCAGGCGCATTTGTACGCTGACAATCACGTGTGGCCCTTGAATGACGTTATAAGCATCCACGTGGCTCTTGGAAGGAAAACGATTCCCCATCCCTGCGCTGAGCCGCGCCTGGGCCTGTGACCCTGGGGACCCAGAGGATAGTGGGCAGGTGGCACGTTGGTCTGAAGGCGCCTGTGGGCGTGGGTCGGGTCTCTGTCACCAATGAGTGGTCAGAGGCCCACTGACGTCAGGGCACGAGGAGCATCTGTGCGTCGCTCTCTGGGGAGCGCTGGCTGCTCAGCACGGACAGACCCGAGACAACGGGGCTTTGTGTGGGATCACTGGGTCCCCCCACACAGCGGGCAGTCCCAGCGACCTTCCCACTGAGCACAGCCAACACGGCCAGCGGCTCTGCAATAACTGTGTACCCTGGCCTCGCCGCCACCCTCTTCTGAGCGCGTTGGCAAAAGAAAATGAGGCGAACGGTCTCCTGAGGCCTATTTGTTCCCCAGGGAGTGGGCAGGTCCCCTCCCTCTGCCTCGTCCAGGGAAGGTTCCCAGCCCCCACTCCTGTCTCTGAGGTCCCATCTATCCACGGAGGCCTGGTGCCCAGACAGGGGGGCTCCCGGTCACAGTCCACCTCGTCCTCTCTCGGACCCCGGCTGCCCGGGCTGGGGGGCGGGGCTAGCCAAACAGGGAACCAACCCCTGGCGCCCTCTGCACTGCCAGCCTGGGGAGGTGAGAAACAGAGAAACACGCTGGCCGGCCTTTGGGATTTCCAGGGAGAAACCGAACTGTGGAATTCTGACGCTTTCTGGAAAACACCATTCCTGGGGACGGGGCAAATAGCACAGCCTCGCTCTGCAAACCAACCAGGTTTTACCTCTAAAGATGGGGAGAGCCAAACCCGGTGTGGCTCAGTAGATAGAGCGTCGGCCTGGGGACTGACGGGTCCTGGGTTCGATTCTGATCAAGGGCATGTACGTTGGTTGCGGGCACATCTCCAGTGTGGGGCGTGCAAGAGGCGGCTGATCGATGTCTCTCTCTCATCAATGTTTCTCTCTATCCCTCTCCCTTCCTCTCTGTAAAAACCAATAAAATATATTTTAAAAAAATAAATAAAAAGATAGGGAGAGAGGATCTCCATTTGGCTTATTTTTCTACGTGGCTGACCATGCATCTCTTCTGTATGTAGAAGGGGAAGGGTTTGGGGGAGAAGAAATGGAATCTGCTGTGGCATTAGCAGTGCCAGGTGGGGGTGGGGAGGAGCTGTAGGGGTGAGGAGGGAGTCCCTCCCTTGTCCCTCTCACCAGGGAGACGCGTGTGATCGTGGCTCTCCTGTGGATGAGCCTAATCCTCTCTGATTAAGGAAATTAATTTTAGAGGCTTAACTAAATATGCTCTGGTTTTCTTTTTCTTTTTTTTCAGATGAGTTGACTTTGAAAATATCCAACGCTCTCGTGTGAAACCAGTCATGTGTTTTAGTTTAGGAAACATGAACCCTGTTCGTCTAGGTCCTTGCATTCAGGAGCCCAAGGGTGGGCCAGTCCAGGGCTGGTGGGGAGCAAAGGTCAGGTCTACACAGCACTACTCCCCAAGTAGCCTTTTCTTCCCCACGTGGCAGGTGAGGGTGCAGACTGGAGCGGGGTGGGGAGGGAGGGCTGGGCAGGGAGGCCCTTCATAAGGAGAGCCGCCGCCAGAGTGGTGGGAGCAGCCCTGGCCCGTGCGGCTCCGTGGATAGAGCATCAGCCCCAGGACTGAAGGGTCTCCGGTTTAATTCCGATCAAGGGCCTGCACCTCAGTTTCAGGCTCCATCCCTGGAGAGGGGCCTGGGAGAGATGGTCCCTCACAGCCTCTGCGGGCCGCCACCCTGCGGACACCCCAACCCCCGTGTCCAGCCCCCAGAGGGTGCGGTGCTAACAGCCTGTGGGGTAAGCCCCGGCTGTGATACCGCCTGAGGGCAGCCCTAGAGAATGGGGCACTGACTCACCTTCGCTGAAATGACTCAGTTAAAAAATAGATGTTTTTATTGATTTCAGAGAGGAAGCGGGAGGGAGAGAGAGAGAAACATCAGTGGTGAGTGAGAATCATTGATCGGCTGCCGCCTGCACACCCCCCTGTGAGGCATGGGGCCTGAAACCGGGCCATGTGCTACGACCGGGATTGAACCATGACCTCCCGGTTCATAGGTCAACGCTCAATTCTTGAGCCACCCGGCCAGGCTGATGTGACTCCTTTTTGAGGAGGGTACAAAGGTTCCCCATGTGTCGGCCAACAGAGGGCCCTGAAGAGGGCCCCAGGGGGAGGGAAGGCCCGCCCAGTGAGGGTGCCGGGTCCGAGGGGAGAGCCTTTGCTTGGCGGTATGACTCTCGAGCGGACGTGGGAAGCGTGGCCTTTGTGTGAGGCGATGAGGAGGCGCCGGTGCCAGGGCCTGGCTCCCACTCACAACAGAGCCGGTGTAGACGGACATGCACATCCAGAAGGCTCAAGTTCACCTAAAGGGTCAGAGGCAGTATTTACAGCCAGCGTCTTCATCTGGAGCCAGGTGTGCACAGGTCCAGAAGGTCACGGCCTGGGAGAGGGCAGGGCGCAGGCGGGCACATGGAGGGCGGTGTCTGAACTGAGGCGGTGAGGGGGCAGCGAGAGGAGCCACCGTGTAAAGTTCTACCTGGCCAGCGTGCCTGGGAGGACAGGGCTGGCTTTCAGGGGTTGAACTCAAACTTGCGGGGACAGAGGCAGGAGGAGCCCCTCCTTCTGTGCATGGCCCAGGTCAGGGGGAGGGAGCAGGGGGCAGAGCTGGGTGCCTGGGGGGAGGAGGGACCAGGGAGCAGGAGCTGTGTGCAGGGGGAGTGAGGGGAGGAGGGAGCAGGGAGCAGGAGCTGTGTGCAGGGGAAGGAGGGGAGGACCAGGGAGCAGGAGCTGTGTGCGCCGGGCGCTTGGGAGTCACAGAGCCGGTGGGGTCCTGGGAGGCACCTGGTTGGTATGAGCTTGGGGCTGGGAAGCAGAGCCCAATGCCAGGCCGGCTGCTGTGCTCCTGAGCCAGGTTCTAATGAGGCCGCTGCAGACAGAATACAGAACAGCTCGCCCCGGAGGTGGAGGTGCCAGTGCGTCTTTGAGCCCTGCACGGCTCAGACCGCTGGTGGCAGGGCAGGAAGACCCCTGGTGGCCAGGCAGGCAGTGCCTCTTCCCTTCCCCCCCTCCTGGGTCCTCAGCCTCCTGGCCTTCACCAGGGAGCACACAGGCTGGGGGACACAGGCTGGGCGGGGGGCTGTGGATCTGGGGGGAGGGCGTGCGATAAGCATCCCATACCCGCCCCGGCAATCCCAGCAGCTGCGTATCCCGAGGACTCGAAACGCGCCAGGCTCTGCCCGGGTATGTGGCTTGGGACCTCGGTCACGCAAGGAAGCAACGATTAACCTTGATGACCCTTTCCTGCCGGCGGGTCTTGCAGATGGTACATGGCTGTTGCATGTTACACAGATGGCAAACAGACCGTAGTCCGAGATGGTGCTGCATGGCGCTACGCAGTAAACAGAAACTGCGGCTTTCCTAGCAGAGTCTCTGAAAACGCGGGATTTGAGTCAGATCAGTCCTGGCCGCCGTGACGGGTGGTGGGGGGAGCTGCCAGGCCAGCCCGCTCTGATGTCCTCACGAGGTTTCGGGGTACCCTGTGGCTGTGGAATGAAAGGAGAAGGTCGAGGCCCCAAGCTTCAGGGTCACAGGAGCGGCTGCTTCCCGGTCAGTGCGGACTCCTGGTCTGTGTGAGGCCTGCACGTGATCAGGAAAGGGGGGGGGCGCTCAGGGTGGGCCCCCCAGTTCTCGCCGTGCGCTGCAGCTCCGGCAGGTTGTGTCTTTGGCACGAGGACCAGCTCTCCTCTGGACGCCAGACAGATATCCATCATCTAGAGCGGGGTGTTGGGGTGCAATAGGGGGGTTCCTTCCCTCTGCCGAGGACCATTGGCTATTCATAACGCCCTTCGTCATTACATCTCACTTCATGGGAATTCCGGTTGCCGTGAGCAAAGCTCGTAGACACATTGAATCCTGAGCGCTGCCTGCGGGTGCCTTGTAACAGCAAAGAACCGCCAGAGCCGAAACCGGTGTGGCTCAGTGGATAGAGCGCTGGCCTGCGGACTGAAGGGTCCCAGGTTCGATTCCGGTCAAGGGCATGTACAGCGGTACCTCGAGATACGAGTGCCCTAACATACTAGATCTTTGAGATACGAGCCCTGGAACGAGAGATTTTTGCTTTGAAATATGAGCCACATTTGAGATAGGAGTAATCGCGCGGATCGGCCGGCTGCACATGACCCACCAGTTTACCGCGACTCGAGCGTCTCATCGTTTCCCACGCCTCAAGGTGACGGCACGAATTAAACTCGTATCTCGAGGTACCACTGTATTTTGCGGGCACATCCGCAGTAGGAGGGGGTGTGCAGGAGGCGGGCCAGACCACATGACTTATCAGGCCTGAGATGGCCTGGGGGCCAGACTGCACCCCCCTATGTGCCCCGCTAGATCCTCCCAGCAGCCCCAGCCCTGGCTTTGCCTTCCTTCACCCCGGAAGTAAAACCTCCTCCCTCTCTTTGTCCCCAAACCAGCCTCACTTTCTAGGCGAGGACACAGAGGCCCCGGGGGGATGAGAAAGTTCATCACGCAGGTGCGTACCCACGTGGCCTCTGGAATCTGTGTTTCCCGTCTCAGAAGTAAGTCAGGTGAACGCCCGCTGGGCGTACTGCAGGTCACGGTTCTTTTCATACCACAGCATCCAGGCCTGGCTCTGATTTTCTCTCCTCTTTTTTTTTTTTTTTTTCCGAGCAGCATCCTGCCCCACGCAGACATATGGAGCCTGTCACCCTAGCAACGTGACTCATCCCACACAGGGCGGCCGCTCCACACAGCAGCTCTCAGACCCCATCTGCTGGCCCGGAGAAAACCCAATCTACCCCCAATGGGGGTGAGAAACATCCTCAAGGCCTAAATCGAACGTAGTTTGTTGGAAAACAAACATATGTTGGAAACGGTGTTTCTGAGTCCTGGCTTGGGGCCATTTGAGTTCTGGGAGGGGTGGGGGAGACCCCTCTCCAGGCCCCTGAGGCCATTCCCCTCCTGGGGCTGTGGGGCCGACATACCAGCTTAGACTTTTTTTTTTTCAATATATATATTTTATTGATTTGTTACAGAGAGGAAGGGAGAAGGATAGAAAGTCAGAAACATCGATGAGAGAGAGACCTTGACCAGCTGCCTCCTGCACGCCCCCCACTGGGGATGTGCCCGCCACCAAGGTACATGCCCTTGACCGGAATCGAACCTGGGACCTTTCAGTCTGCAGGCCTACGGTCTATCCACTGAGCCACACCGGTTTCGGCTGCTTAGACTTCTTGTTGGGAAAGAGCAGTCCTGAGCAGCTGCTTCTCCAGGGGTTCTTTTTTTCTTTTCTTTTTTTTTAAATATATTTCATTGATTTTTTACAGAGAGGAAGGGAGAGGGATAGAAGGTTAGACACATCGATGAGAGAGAGACATCCATCAGCTGCCTCCTGCACGTCCCCTAAAGGGGATGTGCCTGCCACCAAGGTACATGCCCTTGACCGGAATGGAACCTGGGACCTTTCAGTCCGCAGGCCGACGCTCTATCCACTGAGTCACACCGGTTTTGGTTCCGGTGGTCCTTTGCTGTTACAATGGAGGGGAAGGGGGTGGTGTCAGTGTGGGCAAAGGTTGATTGGACAAGAGTGGACATTTTAAAGTTTGGAAGGAAGGAGGAATGAAAGCTAGAAGCCACCCTTAGCCTGGTCTGTTTGCTCCCGAGGGACCTATCAGACATAATGGGGTGAAGGGACATCGATGGGGCTTTGAGGAAAATTGTGACTTCCAGTCGCCAAGAGTCCGTGCGCAGGACTCGGCTGAATTCCCGGGACACTCCTGGGAAATATCTGCCGCTGTTCCCACCGGCCAGCGCGGGAGAGAGGGCTGGGAGAGTCTGTCCCCGCCCCGGGTCAGCCAGGAAGACAGCAACACCACCGCTTCCTGCGTCCCTCCTAAGGGGCCGATGGAGCCCAAGAGGCGTCCGCTCTCTGCGTGACTGAGAATTCCCTCGGAGACCCCCCTCCAATGGCGTCAGGAAGGCAGCGTTCAAGGCTGAGCGTGCAGATGCAGCGCACACTGTGGGGACAGAGCATGCGGCAGGCACTCCGGGGTCCCCGCACCCCCAAACCGAAGCTCATTGAAATCCCCAAGTGTGGGTCCTTCGGCTAGTCTGAATTGTGCGAGCCGAGACCGGTGTGGCTCAGTGGATTGAGCGTCGGCCTGCGGACTGAAAGGTCTCAGGTTCGATTCTGGTCGGGGGCATGTACCTTGCTTGCGGGCACATCTCCGCTGTGGGGCGTGCAGGAGGCGGCTGATCGATGTCTCTCTCTCATAGATCTTTCTGACTTTCTATCCCTCTCCCTTCCTCTCTGTGAAAAAACAATAAAATATATTTTTAAAAAAATGAATTGTGCGAGCTTTCCCAGCGTCCTTTGGTGCATTTTGATTATCCGTTGAGTGACTGTGAGAGCTTTCTACAGCGGGTGCTTGGCTGTGTCCGGTGAAGTCAGACTTGACCTTCAGAGTATCGGGGTGTGGGGGGGTGGGTGTTGACCCTCCCATTCTACAGATGAGGGGGCAGAGGCGGAGATGTACCGGGTTTGCCCCATCCCGATGCTGGCAGAGAGGGAACTGGCTCCGGGCTGTGGGCTGGGTGGGGTATGAGGCCACACCCTCTGCTGTGAGACACCTGGGCAGGGGGCGGGGCTTCACTTTCACCTGTTTGTTGGTTTCCCCTTCAGGGGGGCAGGGGCGGGGGGTCCGGGGGAAGAAGAGATGGCATCATGAGCAGGTCCTGTTCTCGGCCTCTGTCTCTGGAGTAGCCTCCTTCGTGACTCATTCCATTTGGGTGTGGATCTCAACCAATCGCAGCCTCATCCCTCACACTGTTGGCGGGGAAAGCGCATCAAATATTCATCCGGAGTTTGGGAAGGAGACTGGGGAAGGGCAAGGGGCCTTCACGACTCAGCTCTTTCTCTCTCTCCCCGGTATCGGAAAGGCAGGCAGCCAGCGAGGAGGAGGACTGGGGAGGAGAGATGGCAGAGCCTCAGGACGAGGAGAGGAACAGGGGGTGGTGTCTGCACCCGCAGCATTAGCTCCATCCAGCAGCTCAGAAGAAAGGCGGGATGGGGGGGTGCACTCACTCCCGATGCTGGGATGAGCGTTGGAGAAGCTCCATCTCACGACTCAGAAATGGGGCTTCTCCATTGGCTCAGTGGATAGAGCGTCGGCCTGCGGACTGAAAGGTCCCAGGTTCGATTCCGGTCAAGGGCACGTACCTTGGTTATGGGCATATACCCGGTGGGGAGTGTGCAGGAGGCGGCTAATTGATGTTTCTCTCTCATCGATCTTTCTAACTATCCCTCTCCCTTCCTCTCTGTAAAAAAATCAGTAAAATATATTTTTTTTAAAAAAAAAGAATGAGCGGAAACCAGCTTGGCTCAGCGGATAGAGCGGTGGTATGCGGACTGAAAGGTCCCAGGTTCGATTCGGTCAAGGGCATGTACCTTGGTGATGGGCACATCCCTAGTAGTGGGCGTGCAGGAGGCGGCTGATCTATGTCTCTCTCTCATCGATGTTTCTAACTTAGGCAAGGAGCTGGGCACAGGGAGGGCATAAACTGTGAACTCCACCCTCCTCTCTCTGGTCATCAGATGGCAGGGACCTTAAGGCAGGAGTGGCCGAGAATCGGATGTGTGGCCTGAGACCCCGGGGCTGACGCAGCCTCCGGTACCTGGAGAGGCAGGTGCTGTGTGCACGTGAGCTGGCTCTGCATGTAACGGGCTGGGGGCGTGAGACCTGGAGTAAGTTTCTCTTTCTCCCTGGCCGGAAGCTTCTGTCACTGCAGGCACAGACTCTGGGGTGGACTCGCCAGGAATTAAGAGGCTCCCACCCCGTGAGGTTTCCCAGGCTGCTTCCTGGTGGCCCGCGCCTTGGGGACCGGGGATGAGCCTCTCTGGCCGGAAGCAACTGTGGGAACTGGGCTCTCAGAGGAGGGAACGAGGGGAAGGGATGACGGTCCTGAAGGTGTCGACGTGAAAGTCAGGGCTGCCAGTGTGAGGGGAGGGACAAGGTCACTGAGGCCTGTTCCTCGAAGCAAGCAGGATAGGTGGGCTGGGGCTGATGCCAGGAAAGCAGATGTCCCAGGGACAGGGGGGAGGCTGGCCGGGGGAGGTCAGGACAGGGGGGAGGCTGGCCGGAGAGCTGAGATCTGGGTCAGAGGAGACGGCCCAGGCTGAGCCAGGAGCAGCCATGAAGATGCTCGACCAGCATGGCTCAGGGGTGGAGTGTCGACCTGCGAACCAGGAGGTCACAGCTCTATTTGAGGTCAGTCACCATGCCCAGGTGGCAAGCTCCCTCCCCAATGTGGGGCGTGCAGGAGGCAGCCAATCAGCGATTCTCTCATCATTGATGTTTCTCTCTCACTCTCTCCCTCTCCCTTTCTCTCTCTGAAATCAATACAAAAAAAAAGAAAAGAAAAAGAACAGCAGTGATGACACCCACGTCATCAGGCTGGGAGATGGGGTGTGGCAGACTTCTCTGTGCTGTCTCAGTTCTTCTCTCCCAGGCCAGGACCCCCCGGAACATGCCGTGAGGACAGGAGCGATCGCACAGCTCATCCTTCAAAAAACAGCCGACTGTGGACTGAAAGGTCCCAGGTTCCATTCTGGTCAAGGGCACATATCTTGGTTGCAGGCACATCCCCAGTGCGGGGCATGCAGGAGGCGGCTGATCGATGTCTCTCTCTCATCCATGTTTCTAACTCTCTATCCCTCTCCCTTCCTCTCTGTAAAAAATTAATAAAATATATTAAAATAATAATAATAATAATAATAATAGAAAATAAAAAGCGGCAGAGAGGACTGTTCCTGTTGCAGACCTCACAGACCTGGGTCCCACACAGATTGCCCCTGAGTGCTGTGCATTCTAGACACAGCTCTTTGGTGACGGCACAGCTGAAAGCAGCCAGGATTTGAAAAACCGCCCTTTAAATCTTTCAGCACTGCCCCAGGCTCCCACTCTCTGCTGGCTGACTGCTCTAGGGGACAAGGATTGTTGACTTAGCAAAGGAGTGAAGAGCCTGTGGCTGCTTAGGGCTGGGAGGAGGGGGAGACAGGGGGAGTGTCCCCCAACCCACAGACAGAGGAGCAGGGCAGCATGGAGGGGAACGGAGCGGCTCTGCAGGAGAGGGCGGGTTGAATCTCAGTCTGTGGGGACACGGGGAGGATGAGAGAGTCCTCTGAGCGGGGTGATGGGCGGCTGGGCCTTGAGGACAGAGGGGGGGCAGTGGGAACTTGGGCCGGCCCTCCTGGTAGAAGGCGGGGCTGGGGACAGGGGGAAACAGCCAAGGTCACCCTCCAGGGGGTCAACTTACTGAAAATGTTATAAGAATGAGATGTGGCCAAAACTAGTTTGGCTCAGTGGGATAGAGCGTCGGCCTGTGGACTGAAAGGTCCCAGGTTCAATTCCGTTCAAGGGCGTGTACCTTGGTTGTGGGCATATACCCAGTGGGGAGTGTGCAGGAGGCGCCTGATTAATGTTTCTCTCTCGTGGATGTTTCTAGCTCTCTATCCCTCTCCCTTCCTCTCTGTAAAAAATCAATAAAATATTTTTTTTTTTTTTTAAAAAAAGAATGAGCCGAAACCGGTTTGGCTCAGTGGATAGAGCATCAGCCTGAGGACTGAAAGGTCCCAGGTTTGATTCCTGTCAAGGGCATGTACCTTGGTTGCGGGCACATCCCCAGTGGGGGGCGTGCAGGAGGCAGCTGATTGATGTTTCTCTCGCATGGATGTTTCTAGCTCTCTGTCCCTCTCCCTTCCTCTCTGTAAAAAATCAATAATATATATATATTTTAAAAAATCAATAAATATATATATATTTTTTAAATCCAAGCCGGGTGAGGTGTGGCAAGGTGTTTCTGTGAGCCTTCAGCAGGGAAAGTATTTCAGTGTGAACCTACGGACCTGCCAGAGACCCCAGGAAAGGTTCCGGAGGTGGCCCTGGCCGGTCCCAGCCACAGGAGCTCCTGGATCCAGCTTCGTTCCTGGGGGGCTCTCCTCTGGGGGTACTCATTGCTGTGGGTGACTCACCTGCCTTTCTCCTCCTCCACAGGAGCCCCGGAGAATAGACCGTGCCCTGCCCCGTGCCCGGCACGCTGGAGAAAGGCAGAAAGTGCCCATCTGCTCAGCGTGTATTTTTTTTTAATGTATTTTATTGATTTTTCACAGAGGAAGGGAGAGGGATAGAAAGTCAGAAACATCGGTGAGAGAGAGACATCGATCAGCCTCCTCCTGCACACCCTACACTGGAGATGTGCCCGCAAGCAAGGTACATGCCCTTGACCGGAATCGAACCTGGGACCTTTCAGTCCGCAGGCCGACACTCTATCCACTGAGCCAAACCGGTCTCGGCTCAGCGTGTATTTATAAGTTAGTGCCACCGGTCACCAGAGGCAGCTGGGGAAGAGCGTGAGCCTGGGCGTGATTGGGAGCTGTGAATGTCGCATCAGCGCTGGTTAACCTTTCTCCTTTGAGTTGTATTCTAAATTTATATTCTTTTTATTTATTTATTTTTTTTACAGAGAGGAAGGGAGAGGGATAGAGTGTTAGGAACATCAATGAGAGAGAGGGACATCAATCAGCTGCCTCCTGCACAACCCCTACTGAGGATGTGCTCGCAGCCAAGGTACATGCCCTTGACCTGAATGAAACCTGGGCCCTTTCAGTCCGCAGGCGCACGCTCTATCCACTGGGCCACACCGGTTTCGGCTGTATTCTCAATTAAATCCCCGTGTTTGGACGTTCAGTTTCATTTGTTCCCGCGCTCCAAACATTACCTCCCATGCAATGGGATTTTCATGTGCGATAAAGGGACAGGCTGAGGGTTTCAGTATTTTCCAAGACATTGAGTAGAGGCTGACTGTTTCAAAAACACCATAGTTAATTATTTGCAAACATCTTTTTTTTTCTTCCTCGACTGCAGTACAATTAAAGAGGGGTTTTTGGAGAAGGAAATGAATTGACCGTGAGTGGACCAGGAATTACTTGACCCAAGGACACTCATTGGAGGGGACAGACACAGGGGGAAATACTCCGAAGCCACAGAATCCCCGCTGCACTGGAGATTGAACGGTGACGTGAATGGAGCCTCATGGATAAAACACGCGAGCTCCGGCCAAGGACGGGAAAGGCAGGGGGTGAAATCAAAGACAACCTTCACCCCCCGGTTAATATAAAGGAGGTCATTATCTGAAAGGGAGAGAGAAAAGCTGAAAGGCCTCCTGATTGCATCAGTAATGCATTCTCTGGAAGCTCATCATGGCCCTTGCTATAAAGGCCATGTAATGGAGAGAAATCACCTTTTATCGGCTCCTGCCCGCGAGGATTGACTCCGCTCTCCTGTTGCGGTTGAACCTGTGCGAATCCTCCGGGGGCTCGGAGCGGGGAATGCAGGCCCTCGGTGTGGGCATCCGGAATAACTCAGGACAGCGAGGGACAATAAACCGCCACTCCCGTGTCCACTCTCATTCTCCGCCAAGGTGCTTTTTGTTTTAATGACCCAGACAAATTAATTCTTCACTTACTCGTGCCTTTAGACCAGCGGTTCTCAACCTTTCTAATGCTGCGACCATTTAACACAGTTCCTCGTGTTGTGGTGAATCGTCATGTAAATATCCGTGTTTTCTGATGGTCGTAGGCGACCCTGCTAGTGGTTCTCAACCCGTGGGTCACTGCTGTAGAGCCTGAGACCATCAGAAAACAGCTCACGACCCACAGGTTGAGAACCGCTGCTTTAGACAAACGGTCATAGCCTATGTGTGTTCTTCTTGTCTATAATTACTAACATTTCTGGGTGCTCTTTCTTTGTTGTTTTAATCCTCTCCCTAGGATACTTTTTCCATTTTTTTTTTTTTTTTTTTTTAGAGAGAGTGGAGGGGTTGGGGGAGAGAAACATCAGTGATGAGAGAGAATCATTGATCAGCTGCCCCAGGCACGCCCTCTAGTGGAGATAGAGCCTGCAAGCTGAGCATGTGCCCTTGACCAGAATCAAACCCATGGACCTTTGGTGCATGGGCCAGTGCTTTAACCACTGAGCCACACCAGCCAAGGCCAAATCCCTTAATTCTTAGGCTCTTGGTCTCAACTGGAAAAGGATCAAAGTAATACCTAACTCTTGGTTCGGATAAAGTAAACCATGTGTCCATTGCCACATCTGATCCCTGGGGCTGGTTCCATTTACTCTCTATCTCACCTATTACCTCTTTTTTTTTAATATATATTTTTATTGATTTCAGAGGAAGGGAGAAGGAGAGAGAAACATCAATGATGAGAGAGAATCATTGGTCAGCTGCCCCCGGCACGCCCTCTAGTGGAGATGGAGCCTGCAAGCTGAGCATGTGCCCTTGACCAGAATCAAACCCGGGACCCTTCAGTCCACAGGACAACGCTCTATCCACTGAGCAAAACCGGCTAGAGTGTCCATTACCTCTTTTGACAGCAATCATTGTTGACCACTCATGAAATATTTCCTTGCAGAAACATGAACCAGCGAGTGAGAAAACAAGAAAACGGAACAGGGTGAGATTAAGGCACTAACTGAGGTAGTTGTGAATGGGGCACCTGATCCGCCACCCAGCAGAGTGGGAAGGGTGAAGGGTTCCCACAGAAGGGGAGCCAGGAAGGGGCAGGTGGGCAGGAGGGACCCAGAGGGAGAGAGAGCTCTGCGGTTTTCAGAGAAAGCTGCTCGCTAGGCCTTGGGCTGCAGGAGAGACAGCACAGGGCCGCGGGGGCCACAGTGTGAAGGAGCACAGACACCTTGGCTGTAGCAGAGCTGAGAACGCTGAGCTGCATTACCAGGACAACAGAGCATCACAATCATTTTCCTGAAACCGGCATTTTTTTTTCCAGATCGCAGATGCGTATGCCTGCTGATTAAAGGGAAGTGCATGAAAGCTTATCAATCCTCCTGTGTAATGAAAGGCTAGTAGGCAAATCGACCAAACTGTGGTGTGCACGGACCTCCAGGGGGCAGATGCTCAAAGCAGGAGCTGCTCAGCCAGAAGCCCAGCTCTCAGCTGGTGAGCACAGTGGAGCGGTGGTGTCTGACTGGCCGCTTAGGGTCACACCCCGTGGCAGGGAGCGGGCCTTAGTCATCAGTCGGACATCCCACAAGGGCTCTGGGACTGTGAGAGGGCACAGGCCAGGCTAAGGGGTGTCCCTCCACCCCAAAGCCTCTACTAAGAAGATAAATGAGCAGCCCCACAGTCCTCATCCAGAGATAATCATTGGGAGCAGGAGACAGTACTTTTTATTGTCTCATATTCTTCCTGTTGTTAGAGATGTTGCATGTGAATCGTAAAAGAGAAAAAAAAAACAACTGAAAATTAAAAACACACCCCAAATTCCTTCCCTTAGTTGCACCTAATTAGTGTGTCTCCATCCGAATCCTTTTCTCTGTGTGTTTCTGTCTTGTTCTGTGTATCACTCTCTGCTTAATGTTTCTTAACCTGTAGCTCCTTTTAATAGTATCAGGAGGGTGTTTCCTGAATTCCACACAGGATTTCATGTACAGCGTTATTAGTAACTAGAGGTCTGATGCACAAAGATTCGTGCAAGGATGCATTTTCCTTCCCCTGGCTGCCAGCACCACCTTCGCTCTGGCCGGAGCTGCCTTTTCACTCCGCCTGGAGCCGCCTTTCTGCCTTCCCACACTGCCCAGAGGCCCAGGTGGCTGGGGTGGTGTGGAATGCAAGCGTCCTACTCTGCCCCCAGCTGCTTGACACCTGTGTATGCAAATTAACCCAACAAAGATGGTGGGTCAATTTAATGCAAATTAACCGCCATCTTTGTTTGGTTAATTTGCATACTCACTTCTGATTGGCTGATGGGTGTTGCGAAGGTACAGTCAGTTAAAATGTTGCTCTTTTATTGGTGTGGATAACAGAATAGCCTTGGTTGGCATGGCTCAGTTGGTTGAGTGTCATCCTGTGTACCAGGGGGTCACTGGTTTGATTCCTTGTCAGGGCACAGGCCTGGGTGGTGAGCTCGAGTGGGTGGATCCCCAGGACAGGACATGCAGAAGGCAGCCGATTTATGTTTCTTTCACATCGATGTTTCTATCTCTCTTTTCCTCTCCCTGCCTCTCTTTCTATAAAATCAATAAAAACATAATTTAAAAAATTAATGACAGAATAAAGCATCTATATCATAAAAGCCAAGCGACTAGAATGACCAGTAGCTATGACAGGCACTGCAGCAGCCTGGCTGGCCCCATCCATGAACGAATTCATTCACTGGGACTCTATTCTTTTTATATTAAAATTCATTTGACCATTTTCCTATCGTGACATTTATCCTTTTCCAAATTACGCTCTAAATACCAATATCGTGATAAAAATTTCATGGGTAAACCTTTCACGGATCTCTACAATTTCCGGCAGAGACTAAGACTGTGGCATTTAATGTAATTAAAGATGCTGAGATCTACGCTCTTACGTTGCCCGCTGAAATACAATCCCCGTTTTTCTCCTGGTGGTCAAATATGTGCCCCAGCCAAAACTGGTGTGGCTCAGTGGATAGAGCCTCGGCCTGTGGACTGAAAGGTCCCAGGTTTGATTCCAGTCAAGGGCATGTACTTGGTTGCAGGTGCAACTCCACTGGGGGGCGTGCAGCAGGCAGCTGAACGATGTCTCTCTCTCATTGATGTTTCTGACTTTCTGTCCTCTCCCTTCCTCTCTGTAAAAATCAATAAAATATATTGAAAAAATATGCGCCCCATGTTCTCTCTACCATGGAGTCCCATTGGGTTCTTTCAGATTTGACAGTTTTATAGGCAGAACATGGTAACTTGTCAATTTGCATTCCTGTGTTTAATAATGAAGGTAAACACATTTTACTATGTCAATGGGTAATTTTTTTCTTCTCGTTCAAATTGTATGTTAGTGAACCTTGGCCATTTATTGTATTCGTGCTTTTCTTATCGATTCTTCTAATAAGGCTATTTACCCTTTGAGGTATATATCAAAAATATTCTTGTTAGTAAATAGTTTGTTGTTAAATTACATTCATGACTACAGTGGTACCTCGAGATACGAGTGCCCTAACATACGAGATTTTTGAGATACGAGCCATCGAGCGAGCGATTTTTGCTTTGAAATACGAGCAACAGTTGAGATAGGAGTCATCGCGCGGATCGGCCGGCTGCACACGACCCACCAGTTTACCGCGACTAGAGCATCTCATAGTTTCCCACGCCTCAAGGTTACGGAACGAATTAAACTCGTATCTCGAGGTACCACTGTATTTTGTTGCAAAGAAGCAGCAGCAGGAGAGTTTGCAGAACGCTGACAGCTGACTCTCTGGCTCGCCCTCCGCCTGTGCGTGCTCTGCTCGTGGCCGTGGCTCAGCACGGCTCCTGCACAGCACGTCTGCGGGATGATTGCATGTGGATCACAGCTCCCTGCACATGCTCCCGCTCTGCTCTGTGTGAGGCAGCGCTCCGGTGGTTTATTCCCCCCAGTGCTGAGCCGACTCGGCCACCTCTCTCTGGAGGAACCAGCCTTTCAAACCGCACCCCCCCCTCCTTTTTGTGTTCCACTAACGGAACCCGGTCTTTGGAGCAAGTTCCTGCCGCCGGGGCAGAAAGCAGAACCGCTCCCGGGCAGCCCACATTGCCCGCAGGCCTAGCTGCACCTTTTCCTTCCTTTTTCCTGGAACGCGTGGCGGCTTCTGGCGGGAAGGGAACCGTCTTCCTGCCAGCTGCTGAGGACGGGGGGCCGGAGGAGGCTGAGCCCCGGCCTCTGGGGCCTGGTGCTGCTGCGATGGCTGGCTGGGTGCAGGACGGAGCCTCTGTGTGTGTGTGTGTGG
>PVJN01032178.1:0-24330 GCA_004026805.1 Lasiurus borealis | reverse complement strand
GAGGGAGAACGCGCGGTGCGGAGACTGCGCATGCGCGCAACCCTGGCAACCGGGCTGACTCTTCCCTAGGAGTGTTTTCATAGGCCTGAGCCCTAGCCAGTCGGCTCAGTGGGTAGAGCGTTTGCCGGTAGAGACTGGAACAGAGATTCTCAACCTTCCTAAGGCCGCGGTCCTCGCATGCAGTTCTTCATGGAGTGGTGACCCCCAACCATGAAATGTTGCTACTGTGATGCATCGTGATGTAAATATCTGCATTTTCCGATGGTCTTAGGCGGCCCCTGTGAAAGGGTCGTTGGACCCCGAAAGGGTCGCAAACCAGAGGTTGAGAACCGATGGACTGGAAGGTCCGAGCTCCACACCCATCCCTGGTAGAGGGCCTGCAGGAGGGAGCTCATCAACCATTCCCTGACATCGTTGGCGTTTTTCTCTCTCCCTCTTTCTCTGACATCGATAAAAGATTTTAAAATGTTTATTAGTAATAATACCCCGGACGAAACCGGTTTGGCTCAGTGGGTAGAGCGTCAGCCTGCAGACTGAAAGGTCCCAGGTTCGATTCTGGTCAAGGGCATGTATCTTGGTTGCAGGCGCATCCTCAGTGTGGGGCGTGCAGGAGGCGGTAGGAGGTGGCTGATAGATGTCTCTCTCTCATTGATGTTCCTAAGTCTCTATCCCTCTCCCTTCCTCTCTGTAAAAAATCAATAAAATATATTTTAAAATAATAATAATAATACCCCGGTTTGATAGCGTTTGGCTAATGCAGGGCAGACTAAGAAGGCGATGGGAGGAAAACTCACCTTTACTGACTTTTTATGTGATTATTAGTCAAGGGTAGGACTGAGGTGGCGGTCGCCTAAGACCATAGGAAAACACAGGTATTTATATTATAATTTATAACAATAGTAAAATTACAGTTATGAAGTATGGTTGGGGGTCACCACAACATGAGGAACTGTATTAAAGGGTCATGGCATTGGAAAGGTTGAGAATCACTGCTCTAATGGAAAGACTACCACCTTCCTTTGGCCTTGCCATCTCTTTTATTCAGGTTTGGGAGACACCCTTTGCCCTGAAACAGGCAATTCCAGTAACAAGTAGATTATTTTATCAGTAAGGATTTACATGATTATTTGATGGGGAAGTTCATTGTCTCAATTAGATAGGGGGAGGCTGGCTTTGACCTTTCAGAGCTTCAAGGTTGACCAGCTTTCTAGCTTCCTCGTCCACTTTCTATTAGTGAGACAATTATTGGTTTCTGGCAGCTGATGTTTTTCTACAGAACAAGTGTGAATAATGAAGTCTCTTTCTAAAAGTTGGTTACCAACACCTTGTAATAACGCTCTAGTCTCCATGAAGGGTTTATGATTATAGAGTAATATGGAAACAACATTCTGGAGTTCATGGTGTTGGGCCTTTGGAGCTACCATACATTCACTCCTGAGCTACTCTAGGGGTAGGCTAGGAAGAAATCTGTTTTCTATCTCAATTTTGGGAAGCCTGTGATATGTATCGAGTTCCTGTTGCATAGGTAAGTTTTCACTGATACCTCGGCTGGTTGCTGGGGTCATGCTCCTTTCTGTATTGCCGAGACCAGTCCTTCCCTACTACTTGTTCCTGGAAATGCTTCTGTCCATAAGTGAGTAGTCTGTAGCCTTTCACCCTCTCCTGTAATTCCTCATCCAAACCCATAGGGAAATGACTGAGAATCTTGCACGCCACATTAAATTTCCCCGTTTAACCTAAAATCAGTGTCCCTCCACCAAGGTTAGCTAAAATCAGACTTACTTTGGTCATAAGTCTTTTCTGTTTTTATACACATCTCTGCATAAACTTTAAAGTTAATTTCTTCATTGTCTATAATTGTGGAAATTCTGAAAATATAACAGATTTTTAAGGAAAAGAATGAGGTTAATCAGAAAGCATGTTCATTAGAAATTATGCTGCTTATTTCCCCTGTCCTCAGTAGACCAATATTAAAACATCTTGGATCAACAAATACATATCTATCAACAAGTGAATCTAAAAATTAAGTGAATTAAAAATTCACTTAATAAACTGGTGAATATAATAGAATCAGGAGGACAGAAAGGGAGTGGACTGATAATTCTCAGGGGGAAAGGGGTGAGGGGTGTACAGGAAGAGACTGGACGAAAATCATACACCTATGGATGAGGTCAACGGGAGGGAGGTAAGGGCAGAGGGAAGGGTGGGAGCTGGGTGGAGAGGTGCTATGGAGGGGAAAAAAGAGAAATAAATGTAATAATCTGAATAATAAAGATTTAATTTAAAAAAAAACCATCTTGGGTCTCCAAAATAAATTGTCTTACATAGGATGGCTGAAATTTGTGCATAGTTAATGTTGCACAATATAAGGAGGGAAAGGGCCTATGAAAAGTATTTTATGGCTTTACTCCTAAAATAATTAAATTCTAAATGTAAAACATATTTAAATATTGTTCAACTTATGTTCTGTAAGAATAAACCAGAAATAAATTAGAACACAATAACCTATAGGGGTCAGTATAAACTTAGAATTGGAAGAGCATATCCTGATTAAAGACAAGCTATGTCCGTGGAGACAGATTTGGGTATTTATTTAAAAAACAAACAAAACAAAACAAACAAAAAAAAAAACAAGCTATAATGTTAAAAGTGCAAACACTTTCTCAAATTATTATCTTAATAATTAAAATAGCAAGTGAACAATTTTCTTTCTACACAGATTTCTTTTTTGTTGTTGTTGCCCAAATCTGAACCAGTAATTCCCATGACAATCAGATATGTTTATACTAGTGAAGCAGATGACTACAAAAACATAATATTTATTTCAGGCAGAATATATACAAATTTAGAGAACAAAAGCAAGTACTCATCATGTAAATAACAGAGTAGAGAATTCAAATGTTCCTAATGTTTAATATACATTTTTATAATCCTTGAGAATGAATACTAATGGCATTTATAGAATATTTTGTATCTCAAGGGCAGTTAGCTAAACTATGTTTAGCACTAGGCTGGTGTGATTCAGTGGTTGAGCATTGACCCATGAACCAGGAGGTCATGGTTTGATTCCCAGCCAGGGTTGTATGTTCCATCCCTAGTAGGGGGCATGCTGGAAGCATCCAATCAATGTCCCTCTCTCATCATTGATGTTTCTCTCTCTCTCTTCCTTTCTCTCTGAAATCAATAAAAAATATTTTTTAAAAAATCTGGAAATCGTGTTTAATTTTTCCCATATTGATTTCTTATTTTCTATTAAAAGAACAATTAGGTTGACAGCCCTAAATGAATAGCTGTTGCTAAACCTTGTAGAGAAATGCAATCTATATTATCTTTTGAGAAAACCAGTAGGGTGTCCTTCTCACCTCCTACCCCATTCTCTAAATGCCAATAAAATAAAAGAGCTTTAATCCAAAATAATATTAAGTTGAACTCTAGCTCACAAAGCAAAATTTCATTTTCTATTTTTTTTCCTTCAGTGATGAAAGGGTTATATATGGTATATTATGATGAAACATCTCAGCATAACTTTGCTTATCTACTGAATGTGACTTAAAAATATTTGCCCACCTTTATATGTGCTGATGTAGAACAAGTGACTTTCTTGGAAACAAAACTGAATCTATGGCTTGTTTTGGAATTTAACTTAAAAAGTCAGGAATGCAAGTGAATTAGGACTTTTAGAAAGCCAGAAATATGAGTTGCCACGAATTTTTAACTAAGAAATAACCTTGCAATCTTGAAGAATTTAAAAACTTTTCTTCATAGCTTATAGGACTATCAAGACAATTCAAAGGTTCACAGTATTCAAGTCACCCTCTATTCTAGAGGTCTTGATTGAGGAAATTGGGATTAAAGAGATGTGGAGAAGGAAACAAGTCTTGCAGAAAATATGGTTGTTTTGACAACAAAACATGCGAGATGCTTTCAATCATTGAGAAGAGAAGCAGAAAGACAACTGAAAGAATAAAGCTTGACTGTGAGCATTATGTAAGTGAATAACAAAACACGTCACCCACAGTGTGATTGCCAATAATTCCATCATTACAGGTACACCTAATCTGTTATTTGTCATTTTCAAACCCCCAGGGGATTTTTAATTTAATATTTATTTACAAGTAAAATAAGATTTTTCAAATGTATTTATTCCTTCCTCAAAATGCTTGGGGCCAGTGTTAGTTGTTGCAAATAGATTGATTTTTTTTTTATTCAAAAGCTTTTCAGTTCTTCAATAATACCCTCTTCTGTAGGCCTTGGTAGTGGAACAATGTCATAAATTCTTTTGACTTTCACAGCTTGACCTTCCTTCTGTAGTTAAAGTCAGAATAAAGGCTTCATAAAAATCAGGCATTATGCTTGAGAGATTTGTGTAGGCATTATATGTGTCAACCAATAAATATGGTGGCTCTTATATAAATAAAACCAATATCTTTTCTGAGAAAATAAATAGCTGACTATTCTAAAAATCAGTTGTTGATTCTGCATATATTGATATTTAAATAAGTACTTCAATTCCAAATAAGAGTTTTATTCTATATACTAATAGATGTTCAATTTTACCTTAAAACTACATGTTAAGACACTTGCAACTTAAGTCAGAATGTTAAAGATTAAAAATCCTGACTTAATTATATAAGGTTATTGATTATGTACTGGTGTAGAGAAAAAAATATTTAGAGTACCACATGCCAACAAAAGAGTCTGGTGAACATTCATTCACAATTTCTTCAGATTAGGAATACCCTCTCCTTCAACACACGTGTAATACTTCATCCAGAACTTTCATATATTGCATTGAAATGGTCAACTTTTATTTAGTGTAAATCGGTGTGCTAGAGAGTGGGAATTTTTGAGCATGCCCCATTCCAGAGAGGCCGTGGACGATCCCCCAGATAGAGTAGTCAGTGCTGACATCAGGCCAGGCCTTGAGATATGGTCTCATAGCCCCTTCCTAGCACATAGGCCTTCTTTCCTAGAACACTGTCCGCTTTCTGAAGAACAGGATGACCCTGTAAATAACATGGCCGTCAATGGCATGACCCTGACGTTGCTTGGGAAAAACTGTTTTGTCTTGGGTTGCTTGCTCTGCAAAAACAGGATGTGGTAAATGTGCTTAAAAGTGGTCCTACACAAAGAGTCACTGCTGCTCTCTGGCTTCCCTGCGTGGAGAAAGGCAGAGCACTCATTTGCTGGCTAATAAGGGCTCCTTAAATTTTAACTTGTTCTGGACTCCAGTGGTCATTCACTAGAGTTCTCTCCACAACAAACGCAGCTTCAATGACAATTTATATAATACCCCTAATAAGCTCCTTCTCCCCCTCCGCCTATAAGTTTGAAAGGCTCCATCAGATCTGTGTTGCTGTTTGTTTTTATTCCTCAATAAAGGTTTGGAAGATTTAGATATCTATTTTTAATTAAGCTATGTCTTCGAGTCAGTTCGGTCTTTCTTTGTAAAATGAAAATTTAATTACCTTTATCTCTAGGGACTTTATAATCTAGATAGGAAGTTCACTTGCCAGATACTAAGTTTTGACTACTAGTACCCTATTTAAAATTTACTTTTTAAAACATCCTTTGTAAATCATTGAGTGCTTCCCTTTTCTTTCTTCCCTAAAAAAAATGACCAATTATGAGTTTACCTTATAGAATCACTATTCAAACAATATTTGCTTTTTGTTCTTTACTAGTTTTTTATTAGTGAAGTTTGATTTGCTTATGCAGTTAATTATTACAATGGCGACTCTCAGATTTTGACTCCAGGATCTTACACGCTCATGTAGGTAATGATGGCAGAGCCTGTATTCCAACCACAATTTGTGTGGTTAAAAGACCCACAAATCTTACAACATGATGCCTTCTTCCTCTTTTTAGACTCTTCTATTATTCCTGCTGTACCTGCTGATTGCTGTTCTTTTCAAAAAAGCTGCCCTGCCTGGTCATAGGAGAGGCAAACTGAGAAGAGGGTAAACATCAGGACTTGGAAATTAAGGCATAACTAGGCTTAAACCCTCGCACCCATTAGTGGTGGCACTTGGAGAAACTTTCTTAAGTGGCCTAGGCCTGGGTTTCCTCATTTTCAAAAGAAGAGTCATGATACCAGTCAAGTTTTTAATGCGAGGGTTAACTGGACTAATATCTATGAAACACTGGTACTGCCTGCAGCTGGCACTCTGGTTAACAGACAGGCTTCCGAGGGCTGGAACCTAGGCACCCTAATGTCGTGAACTGTAATTCCCTTTATACTGTTTTAAAAGTCTTTGCAGATCAAATTCAGTGGAGAATGATGTTATTAAAACATTACTTGAGCCGAAACCAGTTTGGCTCAGTGGATAGAGCTTTGGCCTGAGGACTGAAAGGTCCCAGGTTCGATTCCGATCAAGGGCATGTGTCTTGGTTGTGGGCACATCCCCAGTAGGGGGCGTGCAGGAGGCAGGTGGTCGATGTCTCTCTCTCATTGATGTTTCTAACTCTCTATCCCTCTCTTTTCCTCTCTGTAAAAAATCAATAAAATATATATTTTTAAAAATTACTTGAAAAATATATGAAATGTTTCTACTTAATTATCAGGAATAGTTGGTAATCAGCTCTGGTATCTGTTCTAGAAAATACTTCCATTAAAAAGAATGATAAGAAATGCATCCTAATCTTTTGAATAAGGATACCTTTGTGGGCATTTGGCCTCTTAGAGCTATCACCCCTGTTGGCCATGTATATGGTCAAGGGGTACCATCTGTGGGTGGGGAAGTCCCAGGATCAGGAAGGAAGTCTTCTCTTAAAAGCTCACTCATTTCTCTTTAATGAAAGCTTCCCAATTAACTGAGGGGTGACGTAGTGTCTGCTAGAAAGGAACTGAGGCAGTGTAGGTCTTCAGCTGCTGAAAGTTGCAAACTGTTTTCTCTTCTGGAGAAGGTCAGTGGTGGGTGGTAAAGGTAAAAAAATTAGGGGAGCGATAATATCTGAGGATCCCCAGTGTCTCACACCACAGAGCTGTGGATAACACAAAGATTCCTTAGTTGGGTATAATATATCCTAAAACCTACATTTTGAGATCTGGTCTTATTAAGAAATGGCCGGGCACATTTCTAGTCTCAAAATGACTCACAACATTTCAAAAACACTGGGGATTTCACAGCTCAATGTGGTTTGCAACAACCTTTATGCTTCACCACAAAATAATGATGACTAAGTTTATGTTTTAATCTCCTGTAAATGAAATGTCATGTAGCTATGTCAGTTTACTCTGATTTTTTAAAAATATATTTTACTGATTTTTTACAGAGAGGAAGGGAGAGGGACAGAGTTAGAAACATCCATTTGCTGCCTCCCGTATACCCACTGCGGGATGTGCCACAACCAAGATACGTGCCCCTGACTGGAATCGAACCTGGGACCCTTTAGTCTGCAGGCCAACACTCTATCCACTGAGCCAAACCGGCCTTGGCAGTTTAATATGATTTTAAAATAACATGGAAACTGATTATATTATGATGTCTACCTTCACATACAAATCATGCGAACATTATAACTATATAAAAATGGCCACAAACAGGAAAATAGGAAAGGAGTGGTAATATTTCAAAACATTGTCTCTAATATATTTAGATGAAAAAACTGTGGTTCGTGTGACTTTAAAAAACAAAAAACTTTACTATGTTTTTGAAATAGTCTTTAATGGACAGATTAAAAAAGAACTATAATAAAATAATGTATTGAGTGCTAAATATATGTAAAATCAGAGCTAGGTACAGTGGGAATAAAAAGATTAATAAGAGCTTGGCAGGAGTGGCTCAATGGTTGAGTGTCAACCTATGAGCCAGGAGGTCATAGTTCAGTTCCTAATCGGGGCACATGCCCAAGTTGTGGGCTTATCCCCGGCATGGGGCATGCAGGAGACAACCAATCAATGATTCTCTCTCTCATTGATGTTTCTATATCTCTTTCCCTCTCCCTTCCTCTCTGAAATCAGTAAAAACATATAAATAAATAAAAAGACAAATAAGAGAAAATGCCATTCTTAAAGAGGTGTGTTGTAGCCTGGGAGATGAGACTCAGACAACACAACGAAGGTTGTAGGATGTAGCGAGTGTTACAGGAGGTCTCAGAATAAGTGCTGAACAGAAGAAGGGATTATGACTACAGCCTTGTGTTATTTTTTATTTACTTTTAATGCATAAAGGTCAACTTTAGACCAGTGAATAACAAAACTAAATCTATAAAATAGATCTGTGTGTACCTTTAGAACATTTTATTTACTATTCATATTTTAGAGAATAGGAACCTTGCTGCTGGTATTTTATTGAATCTCTTTTCTCCCAGGGTTGGAAATGTGTTGTGAAGGAAGACAAAGGTAATTTAATTCCAACAGACCTGTTCTGACATGACACTAATAAATTAGAAACACACCTGGGAATTATAGAAGCTTCAAGACAACTCTCAATTCATTTCCTGATCAAAAAATAAATTCACACTGAATTTTAAATATGAAAATAACCTTTATTGAGACTTAAGGAGGATTTAAAAAGCTTTTATAAATAGGCAGTGGTTTATAGACTTCCAACGGCTGAACTCATGACTTCTTGAGCGTTTCTGAAGCATTAAAAAAAAAAAATACATCTCTTAACAAATGTGAAATCTCATCCTACTCTTCCCAGAATGATCATCTGACATCAAGTTGGAAAGCATACATAGAGAATAAGAGGAGAAAGGAAATCAAATATTTATGGTACTTATCATTTCATTTCAATTTAGAACACAGTTTTCTGACAATTATAGTTATACAGGTCACATCCTCTTCTTGAAACACTATTCGAAGTGTTGCAAGAATAGGATGGCAGAATTATTAGAAAATAGAATTAAGCATTTTATTTTAGGTTATAATGAGAGACAAATATGGCGGGCACACAATAACTAAATTGGAGTTAAGTAGCTAGAGTTTAAATTACTTTATTCAGAATATATTGAGTACAATTGACAATACTACATTTTAGAAATTACAAAAGAAGAGAACACAAAGAATATTTTGATTGTGTTTTGAATTTATTCTCATGGAAATTCTAAGAAGTTTACCTGAAGAGAAAACAAGAAATTCTTTGGTAACTAGACATGTATCTGTAGTGACCAATAATTATAATATTGAATTTTTAAAGGAATGTTTTACATGACAAAGACATCATGCTCTAGACACAGATCTATTTCAACAGTAGGTCTGTTTCAATTGTGAGGTTCTGGCAACTATAGCTGTGACTTTTCAACTTTCTTGGCTACAACCTACAGATAAAAATACACTAAATGTTCAGCAAGATAATCTAGTTCATCCCCTCCCTCTGAGGCTGAATTGTGTGTTAGCCATCCACACAGATGTGAAATTTTCTATTCTTAAAGCTACTCTGATTCAGCTCCTCTGTAAAATGAGGCTAATAAGATTTGGCTTCATTAAAGTTAGAATTAAAGCAAAGGATGTAGGTAAATGACTTAGAATCTGTGTCATACACATATGAGAGAGTAAAAAGAAAAAAAAATAGCAGCTATTACTATTGTTGTTTTAATAAACCAATACGGTACCTCTTAAATTATTCAAACATTTCTTTTCAAGAAACCTTTTCTCTTATATTTCTTTTAGACAATTGAATTCCATATGCTACAGTTCAGTCTATGTCCACCATTTAAAGGCAAGGCCCTCTAATTCGTTTATTTCTGATTTGTCAATTTCTAACCTCCTGAGCTCTCAGGGGAGGACCACTGTCTTCAATTTTTCCCCCAGCTCAAAGCAGTGAGCTAAGCACACATGTATTGTTACAGAAAACCAGAATAATCAAACCATGCTCGGAGAGTTTGGAGTTACATTTATTATGCGCGGGTCCAGAGGAAAATGTTTCTCAAATTCTGGACCCCCACATGCAGAAATTATCTCTATTTATATGTTTTTACCTTCTTTGCCTTTCAAATATGGGATGTTTCCTGCCCTTTTGCAAGTTCTTAAAGGGCCCCTATGTGCTGAGGCCTTGAGACCTCAACCAAAGGCCTGGTCTGGTGCCAGCACTGATCATTTTGTCCATCGAAGGTTTAATGGCCTCTCTAAAGTGAGAATACTCTCATTTTCCTTATTATTTTAGCAAGCAAACATTTACAGATGCCAATAGCAAGGTTAAAATTTCAAACAGCAGTTTTTCTATAGGATGGATGCTTCAGTATAACTAATATATAACTAACATATTATTTTATTCCTTTTAAAATTGATTTTATTTTTGAAAATGTAACACATATACATAGCTTATAAGTCAAATATGTATAACAAAATACAGTAATTTTCTGTTAAACTCCTCCAATTCCTTTCCTCAGAGGCAATCACTAATTGACCTTTTTAGAGATTTCTTCTTCATGGGTGTGCGTATTTCTCAGTACTATGCATATACTCCTATATTTTTTTTATTCAGTTTTAAATATTGCCTACTGACTTTCTGATATGGTGATTAGGATTTAGCTTCTGAAATTTTCCATCTCTGTTTCCTCTTCCCATTTCCACAATCAAGTTACATTAAAAGCTGCTATCACGTGTTTTATATTCTTTTATATCTCTTCTTTCTTTGAGAAATATTTGAACTTTTTCTCCTTCTAAGGTAATTAATGGCTGCTTGTTATATCTGTTATTCCTGTATTCACCACAGTTCTTTGTACTTTTTGCTAGCTATTCCTTGGTTACCACAATCCCCTTGTTAAAGTTAATCTTTCTTTTGTTGTTGTTAATCCTCACTTGGGGATATTTTTCTATTGATTTCTAGAGAGAGTGGAAGGGATGGGGAGACACACGCAGAGAGAAACATCGATGTGGGAGAGAGACATCCACACACTCCCTGGCTCGGGCTGGGGATCAAGCCTACAACCTAGGTACGTGCCCTTGACTGGAATTGAACCCTGGACCCTTCAGTCCGTGGACCAATACTCTAGCCACTGAGTCAAACTGGCTTTATTTTTAAATATAAAGTTAGTAATTCTTTATATTAAACTATCCCTGTTCAAATTACTGTGATTCAGATCTGACTGCAGCAGTCACTTTGAGCCTGTACCTTTAAGCCCAAGGAGGCCATCTGCCACCGGCAGGGTAATATTGGGGTATGCATACTCTTCTCCATCTGCCCCTGACCATCTACCATTTATTCCCCTCGCTATCCTGCATGCTTTGTACTCTGCTCCTGCCCATCTCTAAACACTTACTGTTTTTTCCCCGAAGTACTACAATTCCTGTAGTTTTCAGGGTTCACAAAGCAGATCGATACTCCTGGGCCTGCAATGCATGCAGTTTCCTCACTCTAAAAACAGCTGAACTCATCAGCATAGTCATCTGCCAGCACTGCTCAATGCCACCATTTCTGAAAAGACTCCCGGACCTTTACCTTTTCTCTTTCTTCGAATGAGCTATCTTTACCTTTTGCTCCCTTAGGGTACAGCCATTCACAGGTCTGTCTCTCTTATCTTTCCTTCTATTCCCAGACTTAGCAGGTTGTTGGAAGCCACCCATTGTCTTCACTAGCAGAGAAGTGTGGACAAGGAACCCGAAAGACTGGTCAATCTTAAAACTCTGAAAGGTCAGAGCCTCCACCCACTGTTTAGTTAAGACAATGGTAGCTGAAGCAACTTCCACCTTCTAGTTTTATGTAAATCCTTGCTGATTGGTTATTATTGGAGTTGCCTGCCTAAAGGCCATGGGTGTATCCCATCCTGTCTAATAAAAGAGTAATATGGAAATTGACTGTACCTCCACTACACCACCAGCCACGCCCACCAGCCACGCCCACCAGCCACTCAGGAGCAGGTATATATGCAAATGAACCCCAACCAGACGGCTGTGGCCACGGAGAGAGCAGGAGGGAGGAAGACAAGCTTTCCACACACCCTGGTGGGCTCAGGCCTCCACTCCTGTCTACAAAGTTTCAATTATAGAAGATAAATAAATTCCAACAAAAATGGCTGCCCCCATGGAGCAAGCAGGAGGCTTGGCTCTGCTCCAGGCTACAAAGTTTCAATTGTAGAAGGTAAATAAATCCCAGATACCAGGATCTCTGCTTGGGTTGCTGGGGGGCGTGGCTGGTCTACAAACCACCACAGGCCCCTCATCCAGGCTGCCCCTTGCCCCAAGGAAACCCTCACCCTGATGCGAAATACTCTTCAGGGCAAACCAGCTGGCCCCCACCCATGCACCAGGCCTCTATCCCATCTAATAAAAGTAATATGCAGATTGACCATTATTCTAACATACAAGATGACTGCTCCCATCTGGACAAAAGATGGAAACCACAAGATGGCCTGCAAGGGAGGGCAGTTGTGGGTGATCAGGCCAGCAGGGGAGGCAGTTGAGAGGGACCAGGCCTGCAAGGGAGGGCATTTGGGGACAATCAAGCCTGCAGGAGAGGGAAGTTAGGGATGACCAGGCATGCAGAGGAGGGAAGTTGGGGGTGACCAGGCCTTCAGGGAAGGGCAGTGGGGGCAGGAGGAAGAGGCCCAGGCCTAACAGGGGAGAGTAGTTGGGGGAGACCAGGCCTGCAGGGAGGGATAGTTAGGGGTGACTAGGCCTGCAGAAGAGGGCAGTTAGGGGCAAACAGGCTGGCAGAGGAGCAGTTAGGCATCAATCAGTCTATCAGGGGAGTGGTTAGAGGGTGATTAGACTGGCAGGCAGAAATGGTTAGGGGCAATCAAGAAGGCAGGCAGGTGAGCAGTTGGGAGCCAGCAGTCCTGGATTGTGAGAGGGATGTCCAACTGCCCGGACATTTGGTAGGATCGGGCCTAAACGGGCAGTCAGACATCCCTCAAGGGGTCCCATATTGGAGAGAAAGCAGGCTGAGCTGAGGAACACCCTCCCACCCCTGTGCATGAATTTCATGCACCAGGCCTCTAGTAGTCTTAATAAAAGGGATAGCAAGGCCAGAGCGAGGTAGAGTCCTTCCCCTTGATTTGGGCTCCCGCCTGGCCCCCAATATTTCCAAATTAGTATTTTCCAGTCTCTTTCATTTGCCTGCAGCCTCCTCCAGAGCCTGAACCCTGAACCTGAACCCTGAACCACGTGGGATGTGAAAGGGTTTCACTACAGCACGTTGCCCTCCTGTTATATATTAAGAACTCCATAACCTTTGTGAAATGGATGAATGTGTTTAATTTTTCAGGAATCTAATTTACAGTTTCTTCCATAGAGAAACGAACCATGAATATAAAGCCAAATCAAGTTAAGATTTTAGGAGAGGAGGAAATGTCAAATGGTAGGATGATGCTCCCTGGATGTGTAGCCTCATTTTCACTGCTGTCTCCACAGTTACACCTGCCCTACGCTGCTATTCCAGAGCAGCTGGCAGGCCAGCATGAGCCAGCCTAGAGTTTTTCACAACTCATAAGACCGAGCACAGTGACACTTCCACTTTAACAGGGGTAAGGTGACACTTCTAATTTAGGCAAAACAAATTGGCGGTGTACTGCAGTTCTCTGCTGAACATTTCCATTTATAGGTCAACAGGTGTGATGGTGATTCTGTAGTTTTCAAAAAAAAAATCAAAATTTAACATGTCATAGAAACCTTAAATTTGTCAATTTAAAATTCTATAGTACAGACCTAGATATGTACAATCCTAGACATGAGGATTGCTACATCAGACTACTATGACTACAAACTACTTGATTCTTTTGGATGGAAGTAAGGTATTAGCCACAATAATGGCAGAAAAATTTAACTCTTAACTATGAAGCAAAGATTCCTGGATTTTCCAGGTACTGTCTCAATGATCTTTGAAATGAAGATATTTAAATATGTGTTAATTAAGTTCCTATTTTGTTCAAACATTGTGCATGTTGGTAGAGATATAAGGTTAAATAAATCTTAGAGTACACAAATTAGTTTTGGGAATGGCTCACAAAATATACCGATGTACTTATTAGGCACACATAATATTACTAATACTTGCATTTGACTAGTGTTTATACTCACTTAAAACACTTAATTTACTTTTTATGTGACTATAGGATGGGACAAAAGTAGCTTTACAAGTTGTTCATGTGGGAGATTAAATAATATAAGAACAAACTCTTGTAATCATAACTATAAACCTTTCTCTTCTCTATCTTTATAAGAAACATTACCGACATTTATTTGTTTAAAAGCATATGTTTACATCTCCTTGATTTTCTTAAGCATATGCTCTATTATCTTACGCATTTTTAAATTCTAACTTGCTTGGCTTTACATGTAATTAAACAAATTGGGACTACCAAAGGAGAGAGAATCCAGGAAATAGATATGAAGTTTTAAGCACAGTTCTTCCAAAGTACTATGGCCTCGTGGCCATTCGGTTTATCTCCATGATTTCCACATTCATTTCTGCATGTATTTATTCATTAGACACTAGACCACTTAGGTGTCAGGGAGTAGGCCAGGCCTAAGACATATAAGATGGGGTGGTCACTGATTCAAGAATTTCACAATTTGATGGAAGGCAATGACGACACATAGCTCATAGTTTGATTAGGACACTTAGCCAAATAGTACCACAAGATTAATAAAAGGAGCCGAGACTGGTTTGGCTCAGTGGATAGAGCGTCGGCCTGTGGACTGAAAGGTCCCAGATTTGATTCCAGTCGGGGGCATGTACCTTGCTTGCGGGCCCATCTCCAGAATGGGGGGTGTGCAGGAGGCAGCTGATCAATGTCTCTCTCTCATCGATGTTTCTGACTTTCTATCCCTCTCCCTTCCTCTCTGTAAAATATCAATAAAATATATTTTAAAAAAAAGATTAGTAAAAGGAGATTAAGCCTTACCTGTGTTACTATAAGAAGTTTATGGTGGAATAACTTTTTCCCAGGATGAGGAAGGCAGGGTTGGAGAGACCTCAAAGAAAAAACAATGAAGTGACAAGATCCTAACTATGGGCCTTGAGTTTGGGCTTATTATGTTTGAATGTTGTCCTAGGAATTTATAGTTACACTCGATTTCTAACAGATTGCAAAACAAAGGTATTAAAGATGTTCAGATTTGTGAGTTTGTCAAATCTTCCTACAAACACAGCACCCATTTGTTGTGAAATATCAATGAAGACACACACACACATACACCCCTCAGAAAACAGTACTAAGAAATAATTGAAAGTGTTTTTTTTCATTTTAGATGGGAAAGGTATACACTCATTTTATTTTTTTAAATTTCTTTATTGATTAAGGTATTACATATATGTCCTTATTCCCCCCTTAGTCCGCATCCCCTCTCCCCACTCATGCAGTCACCCCTTCCCCTGTTGTCTGTGTCAATTGGTTCAGCTTATATGCATGCATACAAGCCCTTTGGTTGATCTCTCCCCCTTATGCCCACCCTCCCCTACCTTCATTTTACATGCATTAACTGGATAGAATCAGAAAATAGCATAGTTAAGGGGGAAAAGATAATTCATTGTACAATTTATGATAAAGGGGTACAATTTCGTGGGCAGAAATTCCCTGATGATGATGTAAAAAGAAAGAAGAAATGTGATTGCCGAGAAATGAACAAATATTGTTTGAGTTAGGATGAACTGTGGATAGAAACAGTAAGATCCAGGAAGATGGATTATTACTTCAGTTGCAAGTGGAGTGAGACTGAGGAGCTCTGGACAAAAACAAAGCCAGGGTTCAACCAAGACAGAGGATTTGGCCAATGAGTTAGCAGCACATATGGCGACTGCAGAGCCGGGGTATCAGCTCATTCCTCAAATAGCCCTAGTCACTCTGTGGAAATAAAGAAGTTAATTACGACATCACACTGTGATTTGGAACCATTATAATCCGATAACAACTTTTCTACATGGAGGATAGAATAGACCTTTAAAAAAGCAGTTTCTTGGTAATAAAATGTAAAACCTCCTGGGGAACACAGATTGCTGTTTAGAGCACTTCCTCTCCTCCATCAGTTGCCTCGGAGTTGTTTTTATTATCGCGTTTCTTTTACCGTGTAAGATTTTCCTTTCCATCCAGACTTAGGATGGCTAGTTATTACCAATGTTGAGACAGAAAGAAGTCATGTCAATTACTTGGTCAGAGAACCTCTCAAACGACTGAAAAACAGATTTAGAATGGAAAATGCCAGACTACTTTAAATTTAATTAACTTGCCATCTAAATGTTGAAAAACAATTACCAGATCTTTAAAATTTCAAGATCAAACATTAAATCACTTATGTGTCAGGTGCTGGATTAAAGGTTTAAAAGATTCATTTTCTTTGTTACACGAAATTAATCCTCCTTTAATATGGTCTGTTCTTAGAATTTTGTGATTTATCCATGTGCATTTAAACTTACCATATTTTTTTTTCTTATTTTATTGTAATCTCCTTTGTGGGCAGGGACCACTGCAAATCTTTAATTGTGCCAGATGTCTCTGACTATTGAATAAATATTAGTTGATTGAGCCATGAGGATCTGTTTTCATGACTGCCATCTTTCACATAACAATAATTACATTTTTATTGTAGCTTTCTATGTACATGGGCACGAGTGGTCTGAATGTGGGCTGGGAAGTGTGTATAGGTGTGGACTACGACATCACTCTATTTTTAAAATATTTATACCCCTTTTTACATATATATCATACATATATATATAAACATATACACATACACGTAAATATATATACATACACACATGAATATTTACATATGAAACATGACCCATTCATTGTTCATAGTGGTAAATATATATATATATATATATATATATATATATATATACATATATATATAATTTTATATATTTATTTATATATTTTATTTATTTAATATATTAATTTATTTTATATATTTATTTATTTTTCTTTCTTTAAGTGCAGGGATTGTCTTTTACTACTATGAACGATTCAATGTATGGGTCATGGTTCATACATGGGAGTTGTTCAAAAAATATTTGTGCCTCTTGAATAGATGAGAGGACTCTGTAATTTGTTTTCTATAATCTTGGTGGAACTGATTTGATAATAGTTAACATCAATAACAAAAGTTAAAGACCTAAAATCATCCAGGTCCTCCTCGAACCTAATGTGTCTCTCCAGAACCCAATGATGTTCTTCACCAAGCCAAACTTACTGTAACCATAGACACAACCCAAAGTGCTCCTGTCCTGCCTCTAGCAAGACCCGGAACCAAACTTTACACCTTAGATAAACCACCGAGGAGCAAGACTTGTGAAACACCACTCAGGAATAACTCTTGTGAACCCTTAACTGCTACCCCTCCAAACCCCGCCCACACCCTGGATTGGGGAGATGCATTGGCGCCTTGGATGTGAGACGTGGATGCGTCACTTGGGTGAAGAGCTGGAGAGTACTCAGTGTCTTTGCAGTACGGGATGTCCTAACTTAGAAGCTGCAGAGCAATTAAAGAAGGTCTCACCTGTTATTGTTCGTGTGGGGTGATACCCGGCCTCCTTTTTCCAAATGTTTGAACGTATTGGATCTGATGCTAGAAGGAATGCCAGGGCTAAGTTTAAACGTTTCTTAGCTTGTCCACAGCCAAGGAACTACCTTTTGTTGGAGGATGCTTTTAAAGTATAAGAAATCAAAAAAGAAATGGCATCTCTGCTGGAATCGATCTAAAATGCACTGCTCTCAGCACTCCGACCCCTGTCAGACATTAGATTAAGTTTATGCCTTGAACTATCTGTGCTACTTTTACTTGTCTACCCGACATGAACTTTTGGCTGATGAGTATACAACAGTCGCTTGAATGTACAATGCTGGGCCTAGCATTGGACTTGGCAGAGCTGGAGATGAATGATTTAAGGGGAAGTCCTTGTAAGTCTGGTGTGCAACAAACCACTTAGCATACAAAGTATATACAGAACTATGCCTGAATGGACCTAATTTTACCTATAAAATCTTATACACCACTAGTGGTTATAAGTGGGGCAAACAGCTAAAACATACATTTACGCTAAGCATAAAAGAAGACCTAATGAAAACATTTACCTTCTAATCAGAAAGAAAATGCATTAAAAATGAGAAGAATGTCAGAATGGTTACATGTACAAGATTTTAGGACCATATCTCCACCTTATCACTATATATTTCTGCAAATAGGTATCACTTGTCTTATGGGGATATCAAATATAAAAATTAATTGAGATTTCAGAGGTTACATGCAGTATAAAATGATACACTGATTAACAATCTTATGGATTTTTTTCTATATTCCTTATTTAGAAGAAAGAGGCAAAAATATTAGGTAAAAATGCCTTCTATCTCAGGTATTACTTTTACACCATGGAGATTTAACAGTGACTAAAACCAAACAAATGTTAAATTATATTTACCATATTACTTATTCACGGTCAGAGAAGTGGCCTCAGTCACTTAGGAAAGGATTTTGAAATAAAAGGTTGCGTCTTAAGTATGACGTGTCTGATGAACTTACTGTTGTTTCAAAGTATTAAATTCATTATGTACCTTATTTACAAAGTATAATGATCAAAGGAGGAGTATTTATCCAATACAGTGAGGTAAAATATACAAAGAGCGGCATATGGTCTACTGAATAATTGAACACCTTTCAACTTTACTTGGCTCTTGTTGAACTGACCTATGTGGGCTACCTTCATCTGCTACTTTTCTACACGAACAACTGAAACCCTAATAGCCGACTCATTTGTTAAAGCTGAAAGTGAAAGGGGTCGTAGATTTAATTCTCTCCCTCTCTCCCAACTGAAGAAAGTTATGTCTATAGATGTGAAATAAAATTATTTTAAATATGCATTGCAAGTTAATAAAAAAAGGCCATAGCTAAAACCTAGTTTCTTTACTTCCAATCCAGTGTTCTTTCCATGCTACTATCCTGCTTCTCCCAAGGACTTTGTTACAAAATGTTAAAACTGGGCAAAAAAAATTCTCCTTGAGTTCCACCAGCATGGCTTAGTAGTTGAGTATTGACCTAAGAACCAGAAGTCACGGTTCTAATCCTAGTTGGGTACATGCCCAGGTTGCGGCTCTATCCCTAGTGTGGGGCGTACAGGAGGCAGCTTATCAATGATTCTCACCCATCATTGATGTTTCTATCTCTCTCTTCCTCTCCCTTCCTCTCTGGAATCAATAAAAACATATTTTAAAAAATGTTCCTTGAATGATCCAGACCAGTATTTTCTTATGTTTTTAGAGCGATCACTTTCCTATTATATTATGCCGAGGCCTTGCAAAATATATATGCTACCTGTTTCTCTTCCCTCTTTGCTTTTATTTTCTTTGTTTAAAGATGACGCACTCTGAAATTAATTTGGTTTTGAGCACTGAGAAGTTTGAAATTTTTCCAATGAAAGGTAAACTCTTTTTGTAGAGATCACATTTTATTACATTGTGCATAATAAATGTTCTCTGAACTGAATTAAGCTTACCCAAGTTTATATAATTGACAAAGGCTTAGTGAAGTATGCTGCAAAACCACCCACTAAGGAAGTGTTTCAACTTTCCACTTTGGGTGGGCAGACATGGCCTAAATGGAAAGTAAACTAATCTGATCTATTGAACCGAGAATGGTATTGCTAAACAGGAACTTATTTATGGTTCTATCCTAAGTTTGTTTTTTGTCATTATTTGTGTTATAATTGTTAAATATAGTTGTGATACTGTCATGTTTTCCTCATTTTAATATAGCTATATTTTATATAATTTATTCTGACTGTCCTCTGGGCAAAACATAATTCAATGTTTGAATTACTTTACCTTGTCTATGTTTTGATTCATCTTTTTGTGTCTTCAAAGTCCTTTTGCCTTTGAAGTTACTGTAACTTCAAAAAAATGCTAAAATAAATAAAGAGATATATCAATGCTAAAAACTTGGATAAAATGGTTATATTTTTCTTTCATTCTTTAAATAAGTATTATATTCATAAATCTCTTATTAAGGAAGTCCATCCCCTGTACTTCCTCCTCCTTACCCCTTCCGGATTCAGTATGTGTGTGTGCTACCTCTGCTTGATGATGTCACCAAGGAAAGGACATTTCTTTAAGAGAACAGTTTGAGAGATGGGCCTTGAGACAGAGTTTGAGTAGCTCAGAATCTTGAGAACACAAGAAACATCCAGAACTCGAAGTCTTAGTGTTGGCCACAGCTCTTCCAGGCAATGACCACATTGGGGACAGAAACATGTGTGCACTTGTCAGAACACATCTCCCTACACCTCCACCTGAGTGGGGTGATGGGAGGGGGCAGCTACTTCACCCGGGATTTTATTGTTTGCAGATACAGCTGTCCAAAGCAGCTGCTTCGTGCAGACAAACAAAGAAAACCAAATAAACGATAAGTGTTTATCTTTTGTACTCTTCCATTTGTATTTTTGGAAAGCACACATTTTGTTTCCTAGATACATTTGTTGAAGTGATATCTCTCTGTTTGTACATTGCTTTGTTTCCTGGTATTATTCTTGCTAAGTCCCTTATGGAAACATATATAGATTGTCATGCCTTATCTGTGCTGGTTGAATGAATGACTAAAAGAAGAACAGAAATCTGCCACACAGATCTGAAACATTTCTGAGAAATAAGTCATCTAGTCCCATCCCTAAATGCTAGCGAAGAAGGAAATGAAAATCTGGAGAGGCGGTGTAACTTCTAACTTGCTACATAGAAGGGGACTAGTGTCCATTTCCTTCGATTTCCACTACCATATGTTTTCCGTTGGAAAAATACAACTACAGCTAAATTGATAGATTATTTATTTATTTTTAATGCACTTTTATTGATTTTTAGAGAAAGTGAGGAAGGATGAGGGAGAGATAGAAACATTGATGAGAGAGGAACATCATGGTTCGGCTGCCTCCTGCACGCCCCCTTCTGGGGATCAAGCTTGCAACTCCAGCATATGCCCTGACTGGGGATTGAACCAAGGACCTCTTGGTTTCTGGGTTGATGCTCAACCACTGAGCCACACCAGCTGGGCTTGATAGACTTTTTAAAACTCTTGACTCCAGGATTGAGGAGGTTCTTACTTTAGTGCTTGAGCCGTTATGACCCATAACTCTATAGACCGAAATATCTCTTAGCCTAAGACTATGCAATAACCTAGAAATTCTACTTCAATACCTCCCATAAAATAACACATGCATATAAGGTTTCATAAAAACTAATATTTCAGCAATGTATATAGTTAGAAAATCCTGGCAAGTGCCTAAATGTTTCTGAATGAGGAATGGTTAAATAAATCTTAATATTTTTATTCTATGAAATACTAAGCAATAGCTAAGAAGAATGAGTCAGACCTGTTTGTGTAATAGCAACGTAATTCTAAGACATTGTACTATAAAAAAAGGAAAGTTATAAATAGTTCTGGATTCAGATCACATTTATGTAAAAGATATTAACAAAGGCTGGAGAATGAATATGATGCATTTGTAATAGAATAGTTACTTCTGAGGATGGCGGCCCTAAAAGTTGAAGGTGGCTTTCAAAGGTGGCTTGATTTCATCTCCATGTTTTCAACCTAAAAAAAAAAAAAAAAAAAAAGACCCTCCAAAAAACACACCAGAATGCATTCATGAATTATTTGTGTGATGTAAAAAATGTTTCTTAAAAGCTCACTATCCAGGCATGTGGGAAGCGTTTCATTGTTTCTAGGCCAGCAACCAGCATTATGAGAATAGAGATTGCCTGAAAGGGGCTGGATTTTGAAGATTGCTGAAGCACTGCGAAGAACGCTTGGTGCAACTATTAGCAGGAATGGGGGTTAGCAAGACTCATTCAGAGCCAGAGATCTTACATTTCTCACAAGTTCCCTGATGGTACAAATTCTACTGGTCTGGGGAATCTCACATCATGATGTACATAATACTGATATTTAGGGTTAGGTAAGGTTAATATTTTTATTTGAAATCCAAGAATGTTTAGAGATCACTTTCTCTCATCAACCTTCAGAGACGAAAAGTATTGATGGTGAAAATGTGTGGTACCAAGCTAATATTTTCATCCATAAACTGTCCCTTAACTGAGAGGATTTGTTTACTATAGTGAAACTAAATATTCTACCATACCAGGCCAACTGTGTCTACTAATCTATGTTCATGGGTTTCGGGTAAACACAGAATTTTTTCACGTATCTGTGCTGTTTAATTTTCTGTATGTAATGTGGATGCCCCAGATGGCTTGGTATGAACCTGAAGACAGGTTGGGAAAGAGTTGAATGCAGGAAGTTTACATGCATTTTCTTTTATAACAAAACAAATTTGCAGAAGCTGTTTATGTGTAATTATCATAGAAATGGTTTGTGGGGGAAAAGGTAACATGTATTAGTTGTCTTTTAGTTCATGTAAAAGCTGAGATTCTCACTGTTGAACTGAAAAATAATTTTTATTTGTCCCCTTTTTTTGAGATGCAGCCTCAGTATTGCTATTAGTGGTGACTTGGTATTAGATCCCTTGTTGATAATGAATAGCTTATAAAAGATAACATTCACAAGATAGATTTCAGTTTAATCCTAATTAAGTCTGTCCTTGTTTGAATCTAATGTAAAAAACTTTCTTAATTTTAGAGAAGACTGTCACCATCCAGTACCATTTTATATAAAAATTTAGGCGTAAAAAGTTAAGGCGATAGAAATGGTCAGATCAATTTCTATTGAGCTCCTCCGCTAAGTTCTCCAGGCAAGTTTTCCTTTGAGGAAAATGTAAGTGAACAGAATTTCCCCTTTTCCTTTAAGATGTACTTCACGCAATCCAAAGTATTTATAAAATGTCCCCTATGTGCACTGAACTATTACTAAGAGTTTTTTTGGAAAAGCATTTATATGAAAAATGAAACAAAATTAAAAGGCAAAAACAAATTACTAAGAGAAACCAAGATGGCGGCATAGGTGAACACCTAAACTGCTGCCTTGCACACAATTTCAAAACTACAACTAAAAGACAGAACGGACATCATCCAGAACCACAGGAAAGCTGGCTGAGTGGAAATTCTACAACTAGAAGGAAAGAGAGGGGCTCACAGAGACCCAGAGGAGCTGCAAAAAGCTGAGGTATGGAGGCACAGGTGTAGAGAGGAAGGGCGGCAGAGTGCCTGGCTGGCTTCCTCTAGCAGGAGGGAGACTGAAAATCCCTACTGCACTGACTCCACTTCAGACTGCACTGAACCCCAGTTCCGGGTGAGACTCATACAGGGGAGTCTAGACTGTCGTGAAAAGGAAGGAGTGCATGGAAACTTAGGGTAGCCGTGAAAAGGCAGAAGCATGGAGGTGTGCACACCACTGCACACAGAGAGAGAGGATGGACTGCTGATTGTGCCACTGGCTTTCTCTAGCAGGAGACAGAACCTCCCAGCTGCACTGAACTCCATTTCTGACTGCACTCAACCCCAGTTTCGAGTGAGACCCCTGGGACCCAGACTCGAAAGCGCATGGAAACTCAGGGGAGCCAGAAAGGCAGAGGTCTGGAGGCACGCATGTGCACACAGAGAGGGCTGCAGTGATTTCCAAGGAACACTTGAGACCCAGGGGCCACTTAGAGTAGGGCTGACTGGAAACCAAGGCTGTCTGCTCAGCCCTGAGACTCCACCCCATCCCAGCTCAACAGAGAGGCTTTTGCAGTTTTGCAAGTCTGGTATCATAAGGCTGACTCCAGCATAGAAGGTTTATTAAAAAAAAAAAAAGAATATCAAGCCAAAACCGGTTTGGCTCAGTGGATAGAGTGTTGGCTTGGGGACTGAAAGGTCCCGGGTTCGATTCCAGTCAAGGGCATGTACCTTGGTTGCGGGCACATCCCAGTAGGGGGCGTGCAGGAGGTGGCTGATCGATGTCTCTCTCTCATCGATGTTTCTGGCTTTCTATCCCTTTCCCTTTCTCTCTGTGAAAAATCAATAAAATATATTTCTTTTTAAAAAGAATATCAAAACTTAAAAAAAAATAAAATAAAAACAACTACAAAAAAACAAATTACTAAATGGACTTCTGCTTCTAAACAGAAAGGTGCAATAGAGACCAGATTTGACCTCCTGCCTGAAATTACTTAAAATCACCAGTACAAGAAAATCTTAACAGATAATAAATGTCTTAGTTTGTACATAGGACAAAGTACAATAACTTATTTATTTATTTATCTTTCTATTTATAATCACTTTATTTTCTTATTTAATAAATCTTTATCGTTCAGTTTATTACATTTGTTCCTCTATTTTTCCCCCATAGCTCCCCTCCACCTGGATCTCACCCCTCTCTCTGCCCTTACCTCCCCCCGCACTGTCCTCATCCATAGGTGTAGGATTTTTGTCCAGTATCTCCCTGCACCCCCCTCGCCCCTTTCCCCCTGAGGATTCTCAGTCCACTCCCTTTCTATGCCCCTGATTCTATTATATTCACCAGTTTATTCT